>WNGS01069274.1:0-11397 GCA_020271785.1 Procambarus virginalis | reverse complement strand
GCTCATACCTCTCAGCCCGGGTACTAGTCTGGTGGTAAACCCTTGAACCTTTCCGTTTAGTCTTATGCTTGACTAGATAGGACTCCATGCTGGAGCCGCATACTCCAGGATTGGTCGACATATTGGTATATAATGTTCTGAAAGATTCCTTACACAAGTTTCTAAAGGCCGTTCTTATGTTAGCCAACCTGGCATATGCTGCTGATGTTATCCTCTTGATATGAGCTTCAGGGGGCAAGTCTGGCGTGATATCAACCCCCAGGTCTTTCTCTCTCTCGGACTCTTGAAGTATTTCATCTCCCAAATGATACCTTGTATCTGGTCTCCTGCTTCCTACCCCTATCTTCATTACATTACATTTGCTTGGGTAAATTCTAACAGCCATTTGTTCGACCATTCCTGCAGCTTGTCCAGGTCTTCTTGAAGTCTCAAGCTGTCCTCCTCTGTCTTAATCCTTCTCATAATTTTGGCGTCGTCAGCAAACATTGAGGGAATGAGTCTATACCCTCTGGGAGATCATTTACGTATATCAGAAACAGGATAGGTCCAAGTACAGATCCCTGTGGGACTCCACTGGTGACTTCACGCCAGTCTGAGTCTCACCCCTCACTGTAACTCTCTGCTTCCTATTGCTTAGGTACTCCCTTATCCACTGGAGCGCCCTACCTGTTACTCCTGCCTGTGTCTCTAGCTTATGCATCAACCTTTTATGGGGTACTGTGTCAAAGGCTTTCCGACAGTCCAAAAAAATGCAGTCCGCCCACCCTTCTCTTTCTTGCTTAATTCTTGTCACCTGATCGTAGAATTCTATCAAGCCTGAAGGCAAGATTTACCCTCCCTGAACCCATGTTGATGGGTTGTCACGAAGTCTCTTCTCTCCAGATGTGTTACTAGGTTTTTTTCTCACAATCTTCTCCATCACCTTGCATGGTATACAAGTTAAGGACACTGGCCTGTAGTTCAGTGCCTCGTCTGTCACCCTTTTTGTATATAGGTACTACATTAGCAGTCTTCCATATTTCTGGTAGGTCCCCGTTTCCAGTGACTTACTATACACTATGGAGAGTGGTAAGCAAAGTGCTCCTGCACACTCTTTCAATACCCATGGCGAGATTCCATCCGGCCAACAGCTTTTCTCACATCCAGCTCCAATAGGTGCTTTTTGACCTCATCTCTTGTAATTTCGAACCTATCCAAAGTCACCTGGTTTGCTGCCACCTCTCCCAGCGCTGTGATATCTCCCTGTTCTATTGTAAAGACCTCCTGGAACCTTTTGTTGAGTTCTTCACACACTCTTTGTCATTCTCTGTGTACCTGTCCTCGCCCACCTTAAGTTAATCACCTGTTCCTTCACTGTTGTCTTCCTCCTGATGTGACGTGTAGTAGCTTTGGTTCAGTCTTGGCTTTATTAGCTATATCATTTTCATACCTTTCTCAGCTGCTCTTCTCACACTGACATACTCGTTCCTGGTTCTCTGGTATCTCTCTCTACTTTCTGGTGTTCTGTATTATGGAAGTTCCTCCATGCCTTTTGTTCAGCTCTTTGCTTGCATACATGCAATAATACATGCATGTATGCATGTATGCATGGTATGTATGTATGTATGTATGTATGTATGATGTATTATGTATGTATGTATGTATGTATGTATGTATGTATGTATGTATGTATGCATGTATGTAAGATGTATGTATGCATGCATGTATGCATATATGATGTATGCATGTATGATGTATGTATGCATGTATGTATTGTCGGGGTTTCACGGTGTTCTCGTTAGAGAAGGGTTAAAGCAACAGTAGACTGGATCTCCTTTCCAGGTGGTTGCTCCAACAATAACCCTTACTCACCGTCGTTCGGCGGGTCTTCCCTCAATCCCTTAGGCTCCACTGCTGGCCTCGGAGAGTATCCCAGTCGATCTCACAACCGGCCTTTAGATTATAAGATGAGTGGAGCACAGATCGTTCCCTCAATCTGTGGCCCTCCCGACACCGAACTCTTACACAGCCTTCAAGGTCGCCAACTGGTTTTTTTAGATGTCCAGTAACACTGCAGTGGTCAGGTGTAATTGTGGCAAGAGCAAATTCCAGTAATATAGTATCAGGCAGGTCACTCTACTTTATATCATTACACGGTCACAAGATAAATGGAGGGGATGATATCAAACACCAAAGAGTTTTGGTATTTTACTTAAAAGACAACGAGAAATATATATGCATCAATGTATCAGAATTAATATATGACAATTGCTCCATTCATAGCATAATATTCTAGAGCGCACCGATATGGTAACATCGGCACGTGTCACCTGTCAGACTCAGCTGACCGGGACCCTCGCGATCGTGGGAACAGACTAGTACTTGTTTTCTAATTGTCACGATCCCCGTTTATTTAACTTTTCCCAAAACACTATCAACGTTCACATGGCTTACTTATGATTTCACTGGCCTCACGATCAACATCTTATTCACAATACTCTCACAGTGACTTTTCACCGTACCAAAAGATTACTCTATTCTTAATAATATTTACTGTGAATGCACTCACTTGATCACTGAACTTTTCTTTATATCTATACTTTCTCTTAAAGAGATATCACTGGCAATCACTCACGTATATGATATTATTCAGTACACAGGCATGTCATATAAATCAGTAATAAAATTCAGGCATATATATATCTAATACATCATGAAGATCAATACACAGGCATTTATATCGATAGATTATAGAGATCAACACACGGGCATTTATATCAATAGATTATAGAGATCAATCCACAGGCATTTATATCAATAGATTATAGAGATCAATCCACAGGCATTTATATCAATAGATTATAGAGATCAACACACCAATATCTGGTTTACTACAATATATATATATATAATAATAATACTCACTGTAATTAATAATAGTCACAGTAAATTCTCTGATGAATCTTGGTGCTTGCACACACCCACACATAGATATATATGTAAACTGATACTGTGAGCGCTCTGGGCAGCCTCACCACATACTGTGCTCTCTGTGACTTAAACTCAAGTGAGACTTGCTCACGACATATAAAATATCCTGACAAGAAATATATATAGCTAACTAAAGGGGAAATGGGAGGGTAACTGTAAACACCTACTTCACCTATCCTAGGATGACAGTTGGGTTGTAGCTCCTGGTCCAGGCTCTCGCCTCGTTCATCCAGAAACACAAGCCCCACGCCTTAGGATGTCGCGTCTCGCCGCTTCTGTACACAGCAGGTCCGTGCTTCTTCCTCTACAGTACGTCGCAGGGTCGAAGTCGGTCTCCTGGCCGTCAACTTTCCTCCCAACTACGGCAGCCAGCCTACGTCTCGGCGGTCGTCGTACGTTTCCCAATTAGTCTTGTCACTGTACTCCCAGAGTAACTGCCTCTCACCACTACGAAGTCACTGTGAAGTTATCAGCCGTCCCGGACGACACACGCACAGCACCCGACTTCAGAGCACTTGAAGCTCACAACACTGTCAATTCCCTCGTCGTCTAGATATATCGCTAGGTATTTGGGAAGACTTCTCGACGTGCTTGCATCCAACTGTTGACTCGTAGGGTTCCACGAAGGTGGGGTTACTGTCAAACTTGACAGGATCGTCGATCACACGTTCAACCTGGTTGACAAGGCTGTCAACCCGGTTCACTCACGGTGGGTGGCCCGGCCACTAAGCTGTCTCTTATACTGGTGAACTGCCAACGACGACACACGTCGATGCCCGGCCCACTTCTTGCAACGCACCTGTCCCCTGAGCACTTGTTGCTCAATATTCTGTCAATTCCTTATCTGAGCCACTTCTGGGTTGCAGGAAGACCTCACAGAGTGCGTGCCAACAACTGGAGACGCTTAAATCCACCGGAGTTCGGTAAATCCGTCACTCTGACAGGATGACCGATCGCGCGTCCTACCTCTCGGACGTGTCGTGAAAGACTGATGTCGCCTGGCGCCAACACGGGCGGACCCCCTATGCCTATGTGACGTCACTTTTCCCAAAGTTGGTTTTCATTGGCTCCCAGTGCCATGTCGCTGACGGTGACCAATCTGGCGCCACTGACGTCACACAGTTTTGGCGGGAGAACAGACTTGCCAGCGCCATATTGGCTCCCTAAAGGGCCTATCCCACAGGACAAAATGTTACATTTTCGCAAATTTCTCGGCTCTTCGAGAATACTGTTCTCTCCCACATATGTTCAATTGTTGCCTGCAATGTAGAGAACGCTCGGGAATAGTGGACATGACTCTTACAGCAGGCGTGGGAGAATTAGAAGGGGGGGAACACCGTCACATACCCCTCCCCTTAAAATAAGAGTCATGTCTGGTTAGTGCATGCGGGACAACGCATCTGCGACTACGCTGTCCTTGCCACTAAAAATCTTGGCTTCCAGCCAGTATTGCAGCCGCCAATGTGTGACACTCCTCATGTGTCTGCAGACCGTCTTAAGGTCATCCTGGGCGTCCACTGCTTACCTATTGCGGACCGAGGGTCCACACCTCACGTCCGTTCACCAGCTGGAACTGTGAGAATTTTAACGGTTCTGCCACTGCTTTGCAAATGGCCAACAAAACAGGGCCCGCTGTCTCTTCCCACTCGTCTTCCTGCTCTACGCAGAACATTCTCAGAGTGTCTCTGAGGTGGAGTGGAATCTTCCGACCGCCCCCTTCGACTGCGATCGGTAGGGCGACGACCGAATCTGCATCACTCCCGATTTATCACTGTTCGTCTGACACACTCAGACCGGAACATATTTCCACTGTCAGCCTGATTTTCCCTGGGCCTCCTCACCCAAGAGAAAAGATGTTGTAGTTGCCCAGCCACTTCTCTCGACGTTGAACGTCGCATCGTGGTCACCCCTAGGTGACCCGCAGAGTCAACAGCGTGCAACGGACTCAACACTGCCGCTCTGCACCTGGCTGGCAATGCTACTTGGTCTCTCGTACCTGGAGAGGCTTTTCCGACCTCCATCCTTACAGGTTTACACTGTCTTATTAATATGCCTTCTTGCCTGTTAAAGTGAGTAGCTTTCTCGGGACCAATACGTCCTTCTTTGGCCTTACGAATTAAATTGGGGAATTCTGCCTGTTGCAGCTCCTCGAGCCTAGTGCGGTCCACCCCGAGAGAACTGGTGAGGGTCACCTGTACCTCACCTTCTGGGCTGCCTTCGCCCTCCACTCGCTCTCCGGGTTCCATAACGAGGTGATCATTTTCCAGGCCGTCGGTCGTCTCCTCGTCGGCCTTATCAGATCCACGTCCTCCTTGTCCTTCGCGCTGCCTCGGAATTACAGCACAGACAGGGAACGCCTCCATGGCGATTCCTTTCTCGTCCCCACAGGCGTCGAACACTTCGCCTTTCTTCTCTAGGTGCTCCAAGCACTCCTCGTCCTTCACGAGGTTCGGTAGGACACGTCCTCCACATGCGTCATTTCCCAAAATGACCTGTGCCTCCCTCGTGGGCATCGTCGCACAGACCCCACTACTAGGGTTTGGCATCCATAAACCGAACTCAGGGTTACCTGGTGTAGGGGCATCTGCACTGGGCCTCCCACAGTGGTCACACTTGCCTCACCTACACAGGTATTCTCGTGACACTCAGGGAAAAGGGTTCTGCTCACCAGGGTAAATTCCGCCCCAGTATCTCTCAGCATCATTACCGGGATGGGGTCTGCGTCCCCCACCCTTACAGTTCCCTCACGCACGAACGGGTTAGCCTCCTTCTTCCTACGTACGGGTCCATCCCGCACTCCTTCGGCTAACTGGTCCTCTACCCGTACAAAAGCAACGTAACCCCGCTGCTTAGGACGTCTACATTCGCGCGCCATGTGTCCTATTAACCCGCAGTTGAAACAACGGATCCTTCTTCTTCCGCGGACTCCTCTTGCGCCTTCCAAAGACTCGTGCTCAGCATCTCCGGCCGTGACGATAACAAGATCTCTTGAGCTCTCCCTCGGTGACTTCTTCGGCGGTTCCACAGCACTCTTCTGTCCTCTGCTGTCTCCATTCGAGGGGTAGGACTTGGGAGAACTCGGTCCGTCCTCCATCCGTCCGACCTTCTATTATTCCTCCCATAACTGGAGAATGCGGCGGTCGGTGCTGTCCCTCTCGACATGGACGTAAAGCTTCCTCTAGCATGTCTGCTCGATCGGCTGCGGCTCTCGGGTCCTTGATGTCCGCTTCCTTTACTCTCACCCTAATCTCGGGAGAGAGCACGGACATGAATTTTTCCATGACCATTAGCCTCTTGATCTGTTCAGCCGATCTTGCTCCTTCTGACTCCAGCCATTTCACGAATTTCCTTTCCATGTCCCTCGCCGTCTCCGCATACGATTTTCCTGGCGATCGGGTACATTCTCTGAACCTTTTCCTATAGCACTCCGGCGTCAGCTTGAACGAATGGAGCACGGCCCGTTTTACTGCATCATAGTTGGTACACTCCTGGAGGTCGAGCATGTTGTAAGCTTCACGAGCTTCACCAGTGAGCCTTCCCTGAACTAGCTCCGCCCACTCTGCCCTCGGCCACTTCTTCAACGTAGCGACCCTCTCGAAATGCTCGAAGAAGCCCTCAGCCTCATTAGGCACGAAGACGGGCAAATCCCTCTCTCTCACTCGGCGGTCTTCCGGCTGTTGTGGTGGGGTAGTTGGAACTAGTCCCAGCTCAGCTCGTTTCAGCTCAATCTCCTTGTTCGCTTCAACCTCCTGCAGCTTCGTCCTAGCTTCTATTTCGCGCTCCTTCAGCGGTGCTTCTCGTTGCTGCTGTGCCTCTCGTTCTTCTCGTTGCTGCTGTGCCTCTCGTTCTTCTCTGCGCAGCTGTGCTTCTTCGCGCTTCAGCTGAGCTTCTCTCTCTGCTTCCTCGCGCCTCAGCTGTGCTTCTCTCTCTGCTTCCTCGCGCCTCAGCTGTGCTTCTCTTTCTTCTCGGCGCAGCTGTGCTTCTCGCTCTGCTTCCTCGCGCCTCAGCTGTGCTTCTCTTTCTTCTCTGCGCAGCTGTGCTTGTGCTTCCAGCTGCAGCTTCATTATTTCTAGCTTGACACTGCGCCTGCTGCCACTGGATCCCCGGCTGCTGCCACCGGTACTCAGGTTCTCTCCTCCACTGGCAGGTGTCTGTGGTCGCTCCTCTCCTAAGGCTTCATCACGTGCCTTGAGCTGTGCCATGATCTCAAGTCTTCTCTCTCCCACTTTGGAAGCTCTCAACTTGATCCCAAAGTGGTCGGCGATCGTCTGCAGCTGTGCCTTGGTGCACTCCTCCAGTACTTGCTCGTCTCTCGTGTCTATAAACCTGGCTACTTTATCACCCTCCATCTTGTGACAATGAGTGAAAACCTAGGCCTGATATTTAATACCACAATTACCACCTTGATCTTGCTCGTATCCTGGCAAGGTCGCCAATGTCGGGGTTTCACGGTGTTCTCGTTAGAGAAGGGTTAAAGCAACAGTAGACTGGATCTCCTTTCCAGGTGGTTGCTCCAACAATAACCCTTACTCACCGTCGTTCGGCGGGTCTTCCCTCAATCCCTAGGCTCCACTGCTGGCCTCGGAGAGTATCCCAGTCGATCTCACAACCGGCCTTTAGATTATAAGATGAGTGGGAGCACAGATCGTTCCCTCAATCTGTGGCCCTCCCGACACCGAACTCTTACACAGCCTTCAAGGTCGCCAACTGGTTTTTTTAGATGTCCAGTAACACTGCAGTGGTCAGGTGTAATTGTGGCAAGAGCAAATTCCAGTAATATAGTATCAGGCAGGTCACTCTACTTTATATCATTACACGGTCACAAGATAAATGGAGGGGATGATATCAAACACCAAAGAGTTTTGGTATTTTACTTAAAAGACAACGAGAAATATATATGCATCAATGTATCAGAATTAATATATGACAATTGCTCCATTCATAGCATAATATTCTAGAGCGCACCGATATGGTAACATCGGCACGTGTCACCTGTCAGACTCAGCTGACCGGGACCCTCGCGATCGTGGGAACAGACTAGTACTTGTTTTCTAATTGTCACGATCCCCGTTTATTTAACTTTTTCCAAAACACTATTCAACGTTCACATGGCTTACTTATGATTTCACTGGCCTCACGATCAACATCTATTCACAATACTCTCACAGTGACTTTTCACCGTACCAAAAGATTACTCTATTCTTAATAATATTTACTGTGAATGCACTCACTTGATCACTGAACTTTTCTTTATATCTATACTTTCTCTTAAAGAGATATCACTGGCAATCACTTCACGTATATGATATTATTCAGTACACAGGCATGTCATATATAAATCAGTAATAAAATTCAGGCATATATATATCTATATACATCATGAAGATCAATACACAGGCATTTATATCGATAGATTATAGAGATCAACCACGGGCATTATATCAATAGATTATAGAGATCAATCCACAGGCATTTATATCAATAGATTATAGAGATCAATCCACAGGCATTTATATCAATAGATTATAGAGATCAACACACCAATATCTGGTTACTACAATATATATATATAATAATAATACTCACTGTAGATTAATAATAGTCACAGTAAATTCTCTGATGAATCTTGGTGCTTGCACACACCCACACATAGATATATATGTAAACTGATACTGTGAGCGCTCTGGGCAGGCTCACCACACACTGTGCTCTCTGTGACTTAAACTCAAGTGAGACTTGCTCACGACATATAAAATATCCTGACAAGAATATATATATAGCTAACTAAAGGGGAAATGGGAGGGTAACTGTAAACACCTACTTCACCTATCCTAGGATGACAGTTGGGTTGTAGCTCCTGGTCCAGGCTCTCGCCTCGTTCATCCAGAAACACAAGCCCACGCCTTAGGATGTCGCGTCTCGCCGCTTCTGTACACAGCAGGTCCGTGCTTCTTCCTCTACAGTACGTCGCAGGGTCGAAGTCGGTCTCCTGGCCGTCAACTTTCCTCCCAACTACGGCAGCCAGCCTACGTCTCGGCGGTCGTCGTACGTTTCCCAATTAGTCTTGTCACTGTACTCCCAGAGTAACTGCCTCTCACCACTACGAAGTCACTGTGAAGTTATCAGCCGTCCCGGACGACACACGCACAGCACCCGACTTCAGAGCACTTGAAGCTCACAACACTGTCAATTCCCTCGTCGTCTAGATATATCGCTAGGTATTTGGGAAGACTTCTCGACGTGCTTGCATCCAACTGTTGACTCGTAGGGTTCCACGAAGGTGGGGTTACTGTCAAACTTGACAGGATCGTCGATCACACGTTCAACCTGGTTGACAAGGCTGTCAACCCGGTTCACTCACGGTGGGTGGCCCGGCCACTAAGCTGTCTCTTATACTGGTGAACTGCCAACGACGACACACGTCGATGCCCGGCCCACTTCTTGCAACACACCTGTCCCTGAGCACTTGTTGCTCAATATTCTGTCAATTCCTTATCTGAGCCACTTCTGGGTTGCAGGAAGACCTCACAGAGTGCGTGCCAACAACTGGAGACGCTTAAATCCACCGGAGTTCGGTAAATCCGTCACTCTGACAGGATGACCGATCGCGCGTCCTACCTCTCGGACGTGTCGTGAAAGACTGATGTCGCCTGGCGCCAACACGGGCGGACCCCCTGCCTATGTGACGTCACTTTTCCCAAAGTTGGTTTTCATTGGCTCCCAGTGCCATGTCGCTGACGGTGACCAATCTGGCGCCACTGACGTCACACAGTTTTGGCGGGAGAACAGACTTGCCAGCGCCATATTGGCTCCCTAAAGGGCCTATCCCACAGGACAAAATGTTACATTTTCGCAAATTTCTCGGCTCTTCGAGAATACTGTTCTCTCCCACATATGTTCAATTGTTGCCTGCAATGTAGAGAACGCTCGGGAATAGTGGACATGACTCTTACAGCAGGCGTGGGAGAATTAGAAGGGGGGGAACACCGTCACAGTATGTATGTACGCATGCATGCATGTATGTATGCATGTATGTATGTATGTATGTATGTATGTATGTATGTATGTATGTATGTATGTATGTATGTATGTATGTATGTATGTATGTATGTATGTATGTATGTTATATTCAATTCCCCGCCAGTTGGAACATAACCAATCACAGCCGAGTAGGCCTCTGACGTCATGCCAGATTCTCAGCCACCAGCCATGCTTGCTGTAGTAAGTTAGCTCCACAGACCCACAGTAGTAGGACCTCGGTTGGCCAGATATATATCTTGTTGCTTTAACCAATAAATCAACGAAACTACATCTGTGTCTACATTCAACCCCCCCACAAGGCAAAGAATACTGGTAGCAGCAGTGGGATCTAGAAATTTTTTTTTTCTGGAAATTCAAGATAACCCAGCATCGCCTTGTGCACCGAAGCCACGCTGCCACCGCCACCGCCACCTCCATATAGCCGCCATCCTGCCACCCACGCATCAACTATTGTGCCAGACCGGGGTCCTGCCATCAACCACTACTCCAGACCAACGTATCAGAAGTAAGGGTCAATAATTTCCTGTTTGAACGCTAATTCAACAGTAAGAAGGGAAGATTCCCGCGCCAGCTATTTTTGAATCACGCGCCACGTGGAGCCACCTGCAGCACATCACCTACCTCCACCACCACCTACCACCACCTCAAGCTTTGTGAGTGTTCCAGCTCTTGCATCGTTGTCAGCCATCGTCGCAAGCGTCAATTGATAATTGTGGGGTGTTCTACAAGTTCTTCAAAGGAAATTCGTGAATAAAAAAAAAGACTACGATTGTTTGTTTATACTGACGCCACGTGCCACATCGACACCTCATCACCTCGCCACCATCACCACCACAGCTCCTGCTACATTATCGCTGTGAACTTCTCCAGAGATAGGTGTTCTCCACACTATCGTCGCAATATCGTCGTCTCAGAATTTACCTTCGTGCTCCCAACTTCGTGCTACTGTGGGGTCCCCCAGCTTCGCGCAACTGCCGTTCGGAGCGCTGCGGTCGAAACAGATGTAAACACACCTCACATGTGCCGCTTCAGATCTTCACGACGTTCCTCCAATTTTGGCTACTGGTGATTCTCATGAATTGCAACCCTGAGATAAGTAATAATTAGTTGAGAACAACGTGCCAAGTTCTAAAAAGTGACTTACATAATAATATCCATAATATCCTGTGAATTAACCATTCAGTGACTGGTTAATATTGGAACTGGTCCAGTACTCCATGCCCACAGTTTTCTTGTGTGATTTCAATATTCCTGCTTCTCACAGTATTGATTTGAATATTAAGTGTTCTACTAGTGTTATTGGTGAATTCAAATTCCAGAGAAGTAAGAAATAATTGTTCCTAGTAGTATATTTTTGCATAATAGAAATTTATTTTTGAAATTTCC
>WNGS01069271.1:0-10637 GCA_020271785.1 Procambarus virginalis | reverse complement strand
TGGGGAGTTGAGGGAGGGAAGTCGTACCGCTCGCGCTCCGTTAAAATCGTGACATTAACCGGGATTTCTTAGGACCACAGCCTTGGATTACCGATTACAGGCATAACAAGTGCATAGTGACCCGCTGGAAAATTTGAAAACAGTCATTATCAACGGAACTTTGTGTTAAATAGATAATAAACGGGAGACCACGTGTGGGCCAGTGCATGAGGCTTTGTGTACGTGCGTGTATGAGAAAAAAAATAGTGAACGGTGATTCGTGGAACAGTGAAGTGGAACGGGTACCACAACACATATAAGTTGGAAGTGAAGGAAAATCGTGCATAGAATATTATAAATATAGAATGCTAGAAATATAGAATAGTGGCAAGAGCGGCATCAGTAGGCTGTTTCCACAAGCCACGCGAGGCCTACCCCAGGGCACGTCCCACAGGGATAAAATACGGAAATCATATAGTGTACTATGGAAATGTGAATCTAATAATTAGCAATAAAGTGAGTGAATACCATTGCAAGCCGGAAATTAGGCGGAAAATCCTTGTAAGAATACAAGCAAAGAAAAATCAGTGTTATAAATCGAGTAGCTGGAAACTCGTGACATCAACCTGGGACGACAAGAGGTCACCTGTACCGCACCGGGGACCAGCTTCGCTACCCTACGCTAAGTACCTGCCATAAAGTTTGAACAAAATAACATACATAATATTACAAATCTACGGTATACATATAGTATTATAAATATTAAATATATAAAAATATACATATAACTTTATAAAGAGTTAAAAGGACTGACATCAACAAGTGATCCACACAGTAAACCACAAATACAACAATACATCAGAAAATGGAGAGGTGTGGCGAGTGCTCGGGAGTACTGGGAAAACGTAATGTAGGCGTAACGTGTTGCATCTGTAACATGAGATTTCACCTGGGCTGTACAGAAGTATCTCCAGGATGCACAAAAAGGCAAGGAATTTACTGGGTCTGCAAAGATGACAGATTAATGTTAGAGAACATAACTAAACTGATGAAAAACATTCCCGAGTCACAGAGATTACCATTCACAGACAAGCTACCAGTGATATATGCAGACTGGGATAAGACAACATTGGTTAACGACCAAAACCCAGGAACAGATAGTTTAGAGAACCGCAGCAGTAATGTGGAGGAAGAGGGTATTGTAGTACATAATAGCAGCAATATTGCAGAGTCAGGTAATATAAACGATGTGAGCAACAGTGAGACAGAGTGCATAAATGAAGGAATTGGGACGAAAAGCGGAGATGGCTCCAATAAAGAGGTAGACAAGACAGACACAGATATAAATACCTTGAAAAACGCAAAACCGGAACACATTTGCAAATTCTACGCTAAAGGAATATGCAAATATGGAAAATTAGGAACAAAATGCCATTTTCTGCATCCTCGAAAATGCAGGAACATGTTGGCGAGGGGTACATGCCGTTTTGGAACAGGGTGTAGATACTTCCACCCCAAATTATGTCAATTTTCAATTAGGGACAAAAATGCTACAATCTTCAGTGTCCGGAATTCCACGTGAGAGGTACACAACGTTATAGACGGGAAAATCAGTATGACACTACTGGCAATTTTTTAGAGGAAGGCAGAAACAGAGCAGAAAATATAAGAGAGAGGAACAGTCAGATGGAACCACCACAGGATTACAGAGGGGAAGGGAGATACCCACAAGTCTGGAATACACATTACCAACAAACACACAGGTACTACACCACACAACACTCGCCCCACTACCGAAACTGGACGAATCACTTCGAAAACAACACACCCTGGACGCAAACACAGTGGCCCCTTACCAGAGCCTCAGATATTAACACCAAGTAAGGCATCCAGCACTTCCACTACCACGATAACATCATTTATATTTGCCAACATTCAAGGTATAAAAACACGCAAATCCAACAAAGTTCACTTTATAGATGGTCTCCTTCATGAGGCAAATGCAGTGTTTGCAGCCCTAACAGAAACCCACACAAAGGACTACCATGATGGTGAAATATGGATCTCAGAGTACAATCTTTTCAGATGTGATAGGAAACACCGGCTTCAGGGTGGGGTCAGCCTATACATCAAAGACACACTCATCTGTACTGAGCTGCTAAACACCTCGAATGATATGGTGGAAGTGCTGATAATCAAAATAGAGATTATAAATGTAGTTATTGTCCTTGTATATAAGTCACCGGAGGCAAACCCTCAGCAGTTTAAAGACCAACTAATGAAAGTAGAACACTGCTTGGAAAACCTCACAAATCCAGCTCCGAACATCATTCTGCTTGGGGACTTCAACCTACGGCACCTGAAATGGAAGCACCTGGCTAATACAGTAATATCAGAAAGAATACCAGGAAGTAGCCTTAATGAACAGGCACATGCAAATGACCTGCTACGGATGTGCGACAGGTTTGCCTTAAACCAGCAAATAGTAGAACCAACCAGGAAGGAGAACACGCTGGACCTCATTTTCACTAATAATGATGAATTGATCAGGAACATAATGATTACAAATACCTGTTACTCAGATCACAACTTAATTGAAGTTATGACAACCATGGGGAATAGACCTTCAAAACCAGTCCAGATTCCCGGTGGAGGAGATTTCAGCAAATTCAACTTCAATAATAAACAGATAAACTGGGAGCAAATAAACCAGGACTTCACAGAAATAAACTGGGAAGAACAGCTAGGAAATGCGAACCTGAACCAGTGCCTGGAAAAAATAAGCTCAGTAGCACTAGAAATATGTACAAACCGCATCCCCCTAAGAAAAAAGAGGAAGAGATGCAGATTGGAACGAGAACGTCGTTCCCTATATAGGCGAAGAAAACGAATCGCGGTACAACTTGAGAGTCGCACCCTATCTCAGGAACGGCGAAGAAGGTTAGGTAGCGAAATAGGAAAAATTGAACTCAAGCTACAAGAATCATACAAAACGCAGGAGAGGGAAAGAGAGCAAAAGGCCATCAGTGAAATAGAGAGAAACCCGAAATATTTTTTCTCCTATGCAAAATCAAGATCAAAAACCACATCTAGTATCGGGCCCCTGCGAAAGGAAGATGGAACTTTCACCGATGACAACAAAGAAATGAGCGAGCTACTGAGGAAGCAATACGACTCTGTCTTCAGCGAGCCATTAAACGCACTAAAGATCGATAACCCAAATGAATTTTTCATGGATATGATACCAACATCAAATCATATATCAGACGTCACCCTATCCCCACTGGATTTTGAAGAAGCCATAAACAGTATGCCTATGCACTCCGCACCAGGCCCGGATTCTTGGAACTCCATATTCATCAAGAACTGTAAAAAACCACTATCGCAGGCCCTTCACATTCTGTGGAGACAAAGCCTAGATACTGGCGTTATTCCTGATATACTAAAAACAGCAGAGATAGCACCACTTCATAAAGGAGGAAATAAGGCAGAGGCAAAAAATTACAGACCGATAGCACTAACATCGCACATCATAAAAATTTTTGAGAGAGTGCTAAGAAGTAAGATCACAAAATACATGGAATCACAGCATCTCCATAACCCCGGACAACATGGTTTCAGAACAGGGCGCTCTTGCCTGTCGCAGTTGCTGGACCACTATGATATGGCATTAGATGCTATGGAAGACAAACAAAACGCTGATGTAATTTACACAGATTTTGCAAAAGCTTTTGATAAATGTGACCATGGTGTTATTGCCCATAAAATGCGCTCAAAAGGAATTACCGGAAAAGTAGGCAGATGGATCTACAATTTCCTGACCAACAGAACCCAATGTGTAATAGTCAACAAAATAAAATCCAACCCGTCAACCGTTAAGAGCTCAGTCCCCCAGGGTACTGTGCTTGCTCCAGTACTTTTTCTCATCCTTATATCGGACATAGACAAGAACACAACCTATAGCACTGTATCATCCTTTGCAGATGACACTAGGATCTTCATGAGAGTAGGCAACATAGAGGACACGGCGAACCTCCAGTCAGATGTAGATCAGGTCTTTCTATGGGCTACAGAAAATAATATGGTGTTTAACGAAGACAAGTTCCAGCTCATGCGCTATGGAAAAAATGAAAATATAAAAACGGAAACCACGTACAAAACTCAGGCAAATCATAACATAGAACGAAAAGGCAATGTAAAGGATCTGGGTGTACTCATGTCGGAAGACCTTACCTTTAAAGAACACAATAAAGTAGCCGTCACAACTGCAAGAAAAATGACAGGTTGGATAACAAGAACTTTTCACACTAGAGATGCTATACCGATGATGACACTTTTCAAAACGCTTGTGCTCTCTAGAGTGGAGTACTGCTGCACAATGACAGCCCCTTTCACTGCGGGTGAAATTGCTGACCTGGAGAGCGTGCAGAGATCCTTTACTGCTAGAATCCACTCGGTAAAACATCTAAACTATTGGGACCGACTAAAGAGCCTAAATCTGTATTCCCTTGAGCGCAGGCGGGAGAGATACATAATAATTTACACGTGGAAAATATTAGAGGGGCTGGTCCCAAACCTGCACACAGAAATAACATCACATGAGACCAGAAGACATGGCAGGATGTGCAGAATACCCCCGTTGAAAAGCAGAGGTGCAACTGGTACTCTGAGAGAGAACTCTATCAACATCAGAGGCCCGAGACTGTTCAACACGCTTCCACTACACATAAGGGACATAACTGGCAAACCCCTCACAGTGTTCAAGAGAGAACTGGATAAGCACCTCCAAAGGATACCTGATCAACCAGGCTGTGACTCATACGTCAGGCTGCGAGCAGCCGCGTCCAACAGCCTGGTTGATCAGTCCAGCAACCAGGAGGCCTGGTCGATGACCGGGCCGCGGGGACGATAAGCCCCGGAAGCACCTCAAGGTATCCTCAAGGTATCAAGGTAAGGTAAGGTATGACTGCATTTTTTGGACTACCTCATTATTTTGAAGCCATTTAGTGTTTCACTTGTCTTTTAAACTCAGTTTCCACTAATTAGTAGGATTTTCTTGCCTTTATCCTCCCACAGTGAGTACCAGGTACAAGATTTCCTGCGACCTTATTCATTTACCATCTTGAATTAACTTTAATTATTAATAATTTTCCACAGGATAGGTATCAGTTGCCACGTTTCCTGTTTCTGACATTCACCATATTCTCACTGTATATTCATGTCTCCTTTGTTTTGCTATATTTTCACAATGTTTCGCCTACAGGCTTTCAAGGCAAATCCAGAAGGTGAAATAGACAAATTGCGCCACGCTAGAAGGGTCGAATTGATAACTCTTGCACACGAGTATCAATTGGAAGTTCCACCTGGCGCCAACAAATATACCGTAAATAATATAATTGTAGATTATCTTTTGGATGAAGGGAAGATAGATTCTGATACTCATGACCAATACACTATTTCAGATAAACATGATTTGACAGCAATAAAACTTAAGTTAGAACTTGCTAAGATCGAGCGGGAGCAACAAAAGGAAGCAGCTGCAATCAGAAAGGAAGAACAAGAGCGTGAAGCTGCCCTCAGAAAGGAAGAACAAGAGCGTGAAGCTGCCCTCAGAAAGGAAGAACAAGAGCGTGAAGCTGCAATCAGAGAACGTGAAGCTGCCCTCAGAAAGGAAGAACGTGAAAGTGAGGCCGCACTGAGGAAAGAAGAAAGTGAACGTGAGTTGGCCTTATACCAGGGGTCTCCAAACTTTTCAATGTAAGGGCCACATTATATATTTCCCATATTTATGCGGGCCGAAGGAATAAAAATGAAAAAAAAACAAAAAACAAATCAGTGCCAGTAATTTAATTTCCTCAAATATTAAAGTATAAACATGGAAAAATAAAACATATCTTTTTGGAAAAAATTAGGGTAAACTAAATAGATTCTGCCTTTAGTTTTATGCAACCAAATTAGTGTGACGAATGATACTGTCGTTTTGACTTCAAAATTTCATTAAAATCAGGTTCCAGATTAGATGAGCCAATTGTAAGAATTGATTTCAAGTGCTCCCTGAAACAGAAGCAGCGAAGCCCCACTCTCCCTCCATCCCCACAATATACAGTTATACACAACTGATTGGTTGTAATGCACAACACATACCTACCAGTACTAGTATCTGTGCGTCACACTATCGAGAGAGAGGAAAACTGACACGGGCTGAGCGCCACCAGTCAGCAGCCCCAGCTTTGAATAATTCTGCGATGCCATTCGTACGATAATTATTTTTTCAAGGCAACCACACAGGGATTTGTTTGGCGGGCCAGATGAAATTATGTGGCGGGCCAGATGTGGCCTGCGGGCCATAGTTTGGAGACCCCTGCCTTATACAAACAGCGACTCGAGATGCAACGTGACCACGACAAACGACAGGCAGAAGCAGCTCTAAACTGTCGTGACCGAGAACTCACGAGGGACGCTGCACACCAAGCTCAACTCCAGCAAGCGGCAGCTAGTCTTCCTCCCAGTTTCAATGTCTCCCATGCAAGTAAGTTAATTCCCCCGTTCATCGAAACGGAGGTTGATGTGTTTTTTACCACTTTTGAGACCCTTGCTGATCAACTAAATTGGCCTGACGACCAATGGGCTACCCTTCTCAGAGTACATTTAACAGGTAGAGCAGCAGTCACACTCAGCACTTTGGCATCAGAAAACGACTACACCACCCTGAAGCAAGCTGTGTTGGACGCCTACCTTCTCTCCACCGAAAGCTATCGACGAAAGTTTCGTGACTACGTCAAGGCAAGTACCACCACCTTCTTAGAATTTGCTAACACCAAACGGAGATATTTCATGAAATGGCTGGAGGCAGCACATGTCTCTACTTTTTCAGAGCTTGTCAACCTCATACTGGTTGAAGAATTATTGAGACGTGTACCTCCTCCTGTCCGCCTATACTTAGCAGACAAAGAAGAGACGGATTTGGTGAAATGCGCGAAGTCAGCTGACACTTACAGCCTCATCCACCGGCTGACACCAGAACCTACCAGCAAGAAGTCTTGGTACAGTTACGAGAAAGCGAGCCCAGATCAAGGTACCTCTCAACTGTACTGCAGGTATTGTCGACTATATGGACACACCATTGACAAATGTGGTAAGTCCCAATCTAAAGGTAACATCGAACCTCCTAAGTCTAAACCTACTCACCCTAAGTCCGGTAAGCCTGTAATGAATGTTGGTGTTCATGCTAATGATCTCTCTCTCTTTAGCAAGCATCTATATCCAGGAACTATCTCTACCCACGGTTCAGATTCAGAGAGATGTTTTGGACTTAAGATCCTGCGGGACACAGCGGCTCTACAATCGATCGTCTTGAAATCAGCTGTGCCCAACGTCGCCTACACAGGAGAGACTGTGTTCATCACTGACCTTACTGCTACAACTCCTTATCCGTTTGCCAGAGTTTACCTAGATTGTCCCTTCGTGACGGGTGAAGTCCAAGTCGCCGTCAGGGAAAAGCCTTTTCCCATGCCTGGAGTGCAACTTCTCCTGGGTAACGACTTGGCAGAAGACCAACAACCAAACAACCTGATCGTCAAGGACATATCCGAGGTAAGCAACTCTGTGTTGGATAACCCGATTTTTGAGCATGTTCCAGCAAAGGTTCAAGAGAGTGATGAAGGTTCTCCTCCTGTTATGGTGACCTCCCGTGCTCAAGCTGCACGACCACAGCCAGCTGACTCTACTGCTACCGCTGTCCCTCAGGACCCTTCGAAACTACCCCCTAACCTGACCGCTGTGGAGTTCCGTAAGTTACAGAGAGAAGATGTTACCTTGACACCATTATTCTTTCAGGCTGAAACCCAATCCGACAGTGTTCCTGGGTTCTTTATGGAGAACGAAATACTCTATCGCAGGTATAGACCCAGTAAACTGAAGGACGAGGACGATTGGGCAGACGTTGAACAACTAGTGATTCCTACCAGCCTGCGGCCCACGATTCTACACCTGGCCCACGGAGCTTTGTCACACTACGGGTTCAACAAGACTTACCATGGAATTCGACAAGACTACTACTGGCCAAGTATGGTAACGACGTCAAGAATCATGTCAAATTATGCCACGTGTGTCAGTTAGCGGGAAACCGAACGTTTCCATTCCCAGAGCACCACTGATACCCATCCAGGTGCCTGAGGAACCGTTCCACAACTTATTATTGACTGTGTTGGTCCTTTGCCTCGGACCAGTGCAGGCAACGCTATATCTTAACCATCCTGTGTCCTACCACCAGATTTCCGATAGCAGTTCCAGTGAAAAATATTACGGCTGCTACAGTGGTGAAGAATCTACTGAAAATCTTCACCCAGTATGGATTTCCGAGGGAGATTCAGAGCGACTGTGGCACCAACTTCACCAGTGATCTCTTCAAACGGACTCTGGAGGAGTTCAACATCAAACAGGTACTGTCCAGCCCCTATCATCCTGCTTCACAGGGTTCTCTCGAGCGTAGTCATCAAACCATCAAGGCACTCTTAAAAAAGTTTTGTAATGAGACCTCAAAGGATTGGGATAGGCAAATTGATCTCATCATGTGTATTTTCAGAAGTCTTCCCAACGAGTCACTAGGAGTATCTCCTTATGAGATGCTCTACGGACGTAAGTGCCGTACACCTCTCAAGGCTTTCAAGGATTCTCTACGTGATGCCACCTTCAGTGAGCATCAGAATGTGCCCCAGTATCTTCAAAAACTCCGACACATTCTAGAGAGGGTCCATTCCTTTGCCAGCAAACCTACAGAAAGCCCAGAGAGGATGAAGACTCGTTACGACCAGCACTGTAAGTAAGGAAGTTTAAACCAGGAGACTTAGTGCTTGCCTATTTCCCTATCCCAGGTTCTCCTTTACAGAACAGGTTCTCAGGACCCTACCGTGTTAAGGAGTGCCGGAACAACTTCAACTACGTTCTCGAGACCCCCGATAGGCGGCGGAAGACCCAGCTGTGCCACATCAATTTACTCAAGCCCTACCATGGGGTTCCTCCCACTGTGTTAACCAATTTCACCTCATTTACAGGTCCATACAGCCACAGTGAGACCTTCCCTGCTTCTCCTTCCGAAAGCACTGACACTGAGACAGCGCTTTCTAATTCGGAAATCCTTAACCTTCACAATCATTTTCAGGACGATAATAGTGCTTCACTCATCAAACTCATCAGAGAACATCAGGAGTTGTTTCGAGATGATCCCCCAGAGTGTACTGTGACTCGGCACGACATCCAACTGCTACCTGACACCCAGCCGATTCGCCAACCGTTCTACCGAATCAGCCCTAGCAAACGGAAGTCATGCGGCTGAGGTACAGTATCTCTTGGACCATGGACTGGCTACCCCCTGTGAGTCCCCCTGGGCCTCACATGCATCCTGGTACCCAAACCTCACGGCAAAATCCGTCTGTGTACGGATTATAGGAAGTTGAACCAGGTCACAGTGAAGGACGCCTACCCAATACCAGGATAGACGACATATTGGATGCCATTGGTAACCGCCCGCTACCTGTCTCAGGTAGACTTACTCAAGGGCTACTACCAGGTGAGTTTAAACGGAGCGAGCTAAGGTACTGTCCGCCTTTATAACCCCTTCGGTCTTTTCAGGTACAATCGCCTTCCCTTTGGACTCTGCAATGCCCAGCCACCTTTCAGAGAGCTGTCAACCGCGTCATCCAGGGCTTGGACAACACCTACGCCTATTTGGATGACATCGTGGTAGCATCCAACACCTGGAGCGAACACTGCTCCAGCTACAACGATTGTTCTACAAGCTCCTGAAAGCCGGCCTCACCATCAATCTGGGCAAGTCCACCTTCGCGAAAGGTAAAGTGCGGTACCTGGGTCATGTTATAGGGAGTGGCAGCCTGGCTCCGTTAAATATCCACATTCAAGCAATCCAACAGTATCCACAGCCTACTACCAGGAAGCAGCTCCTGCGCTTCCTTGGTCTTGCTTCCTATTACCGTAGGTTTGTGAAGAATTTTAGCACTGTTGCAACCCCATTAATCACCTTAACCAGTCCCAAGCAACGGTATAATTGGCAGAGAGCAAACCGTTGCCTTCGAACAACTCAAATCCTCCTCTGTTCTAATCCTATTTCGCCTCACCAGATATCAAGAAGCCTTTCATCCTCCATGTCGACGCCCAGTGGTACCGGATCGGAAGTGTCTTAATGCAGCAGCAGAGGCGAGGAGGTTCTACCTGTCAGCTACTACATTTGCAAGTTGAAGCTCATCAAAAAAATTACAGTACTATAGAGAAGGAACTCCTCTCCATCGTCCCGAGCTTACAACACTTTGCACCATATCTGCACGGTGCTAGGTCCACTACCATCTATTCGGACCACAACCCTCTGAGATTCTACATCAAGCCCAATTCAATAACCAACGTCTGCTGCGATGGGCTTATTCTCAAGGCTTCAATTTAAAGATCTGCTACATCAAGGGGCCTGATAACATCATCGCTGACGCCCTCTCTAGAGTGCCATGAGGTAGAGGAGCTCCACCTCCAACTCTACCTCCCTTGAACGTGACTCACCGAACAGCAGGCTTCGGAGAGGGGGAGAGTTGTGACGATATCTCTTATCAGAGATTTAGCCTGCTATTCATTACTCATCACGTCTCAACAATATG
>WNGS01069267.1:58453-68669 GCA_020271785.1 Procambarus virginalis | reverse complement strand
TAGAAACAACTGGTGTGGTGGACCAGGTAGTGTGATGAACCATGCCTGTGTGTCCATAGAGGTAGGTGTTAAGTGGTCCATTGACCAATTATTCATCATATACATAACCACCACATAGCATATGATACCCCACCACCACAGTATCGCACCACCACAACAGGTGAACCAACACAAACCAGACGCAACCACCACAAACGTAGAACCAACCCACAAAACACAACAGAGGACGGACCACCACAACAGACAGGAGGCAACACAATATAGATTGAACCACCACAACAGAACGAACCACCACAAACAGCACGAAATCACACTCCCACAATCACGACCGAACCACCACAAACAAGGACGAACCACCCACAACAGACGAACCAACAACCACAATACCGGCCCCACCACAACCAGAGCGGAGCAGCTCAACAATCAGATGACCCCACCACAGACGAACCACAACAACAGTACTGAACAAACCACCACAACAGACGAACCACCACAAAAGACGAACCACCACAACAGATGAACCACCACAACAGACGAACCACCACAACAGATGAACCACCACAACAGATGAACCACCACAACAGACGAACCACCACAACAGACGAACCACCACAACAGATGAACCACCACAACAGACGAACCACCACAACAGACGGAAGCACCACAACAGAGAGCACCACAACAGACGAACCACCACAACAGATGAACCACCACAACAGACGAACCACCACAACAGATGAACCACCACAACAGACGAACCACCACAACAGATGAACCACCACAACAGGTGAACCACCACAACAGATTGAACCACCACAACAGACGAACCACCACAACAGACGAACCACAACAGACGAACCACCACAACAGATGAACCACCACAACAGATGAACCACCACAACAGACGAACCACCACAACAGACGAACCCACCTCAACAGACGAACCACCACAACAGATGAAGCAACACAACAGATGAACCACCACAATTGATGAACCACCACAACAGACGAACCACCACAAAAGATGAACTACCACAACAGACGAACCACCGCAACAGACGAACCAACACAAGAGACGAACCACCATAACAGACGAACCACCACAATTGATGAACCACCACAATAGATGAACCACCATAATAGGCGAACCATCACAACAAACGAACCACCACAATAGATGAACCACCACAATAGATGAACCACCACAATAGATGAACCACCACAACAGATGAACCACCACAACAGATGAACCACCACAACAGATGAACCACCACAACAGACGAACCACCATAACAGACGAACCACCACAACAGATGAACCCCACAATAGATGAACCACCACAATAGATGAACCACCACAATAGATGAACCACCACAATAGATGAACCAGCACAACTGATGAACCACCACAATAGATGAACCACCACAAAAGATGAACCACCACAATTGATGAACCACCACATAGATGAACCAGCACAACTGATGAACCACAACATCAGACGGACTACCACAACAGACGAAGCACCACAACAGACGAACCACCACAACAGACGAACCACCACAACAGGCGGACCACCATAACGACGAACCACCACAACAGACGAACCACCATAACAGACGAACCACCATAACAGACGAACCACCATAACAGACGAACCACATAACAGACGAACCACCACAACAGACGAACCACCACAATAGATGAACCACCAATGAGATGAACCACCACAATAGATGAACCACCACAACAGACGAACCACCGCAACAGATGAACCACCACAACAGATGAACCACCACAACAGATGAACCACCACAACAGATGAACCACCACAAGAGACGAACCACCATAACAGGCGAACCATCACAACAGACGAACCACCACAACAGACGAACCACCACAACAGATGAACCATCACAACAGATGAACCACCACAATAGATGAACCACCACAACAGACGAACCACCATAACAGGCGAACCACCACAATAGATGAACCATCACAACAGATGAACCACCACAACAGATGAACCACCACAACAGACGAACCACCAAAACAGGCGAACCACCAAAAGACGAACCACCACAATAGATGACCCACCACAACAGAAACCACCATAACAGGCGAACCATCACAACAGACGAACCACCACAACAAACGAACCACCACAACAGATAACCCACCACAACAGACGAACCACCATAACAGGCGAACCATCACAACAGATGAACCACCACAATAGATGACCCACCACAACAGACGAACCACCATAACAGGCGAACCACCACAACAGACGAACCACCACAATAGATGACCCACCAAAACAGACGAACCACCATAACAGGCGAACCATCACAACAGATGACCCACCACAATAGATGAACCACCACAATAGATGAACCACCACAACAGACGAACCACCATAACAGGCGAACCATCACAACAGACGAACCACCACAATAGATGACCCACCACAATAGATGAACCACCACAATAGATGAACCACCACAATAGATGAACCACCACAATAGATGAACCACCACAATAGACGAACCA
The DNA here is from genome assembly GCA_020271785.1 of Procambarus virginalis. Classification (NCBI taxonomy): domain Eukaryota; kingdom Metazoa; phylum Arthropoda; class Malacostraca; order Decapoda; family Cambaridae; genus Procambarus; species Procambarus virginalis. The sequence goes on along the minus strand of WNGS01069267.1, from coordinate 66,116 downwards.
CCACAATAGATGAACCACCACAATAGATGAACCACCACAATAGATGAACCACACAATAGATGAACCACCACAACAGATGAACCACCACAATAGATGAACCACCACAATAGATGAACCACCACAATAGATGAACCACCACAACAGACGAACCACCACAATAGATGAACCACCACAACAGACGAAACACCACAATAGATGAACCACCACAATAGATGAACCACCACAATAGATGAACCACCACAATAGATGAACCACCACAATAGACGAACCACCACAATAGATGAACCACCACAATAGACGAACCACCATAACAGGCGAACCATCACAACAGATGAACCACCACAATAGATGAACCATCAACACAGACGAACCACCACAATAGATGAACCACCACAACAGATGAACCACCACAATAGATGAACCACCACAATAGACGAACCACCACAATAGATGAACCACCACAATAGATGAACCACCACAATAGATGAACCACCACAATAGATGAACCACCACAACAGACGAACCACCACAACAGATGAACCACACAACAGACGAACCACCACAATAGATGAACCACCACAACAGACGAACCACCATAACAGGCGAACCACCACAATTGATGAACCATCACAACAGACGAACCACCACAACAGATGAACCACCACAATAGATGAACCACCACAATAGATGAACCACCACAATAGACGAACCACCACAATAAATGAACCATCACAACAGACGAACCACCACAATACATGAACCACCACAATAGATGAACCATCACAACAGATGAACCACCACAATAGATGAACCACCACAAGAGACGAACCACCATAACAGGCGAACCATCACAATAGACGAACCACCACAATATATGAACCACCACAATAGACGAACCACCACAATAGATGAACCATCACAACAGACGAACCACCACAACAGATGAACCACCACAATTGATGAACCGCTATCATTTTACTACGTAAAGAACTAGAGTAACCAAAGCCAAAAACCCTCCCGGAAAAACTCTCATATAAGATAGGGAAGTCACAGAGAAGTCAAGAAGTAACTCCACCGCTACCAAGCAGAATGGATGTGTGAGGGGAGAGGAGCGGGAAGTGAAGGCGGAGAAGGGGAAGAAAATTGGGAAGAGATAAGTGATGTAGGGAAGAGGACACTGTAATAGAATGTATGCCGGGGGAGGAAACAAAGAGGTGAGAAAAGTGGGAGGAGAGGAAGAGGAGGTGAGAGTATCACTAACACAAAACAAAAACAAAGCGAGCCTTACCTCTTGTTTGGTTTCGTAGTCAAGTGGCGCCAGAAGGGAGAGTTGACCGGTCGTGGGGTGGAGCCAGAAGTGGCCCCTTCGTTACCTTCCGTTATGACGAACACCGGAGAATCTCCTGTGGAAGACCAACACAAACACTCAGTCAAAGGTTTCAATTACAACATTAACAATATTGTTGTTTAAAAGCCTGAAGGTTGATTGTCGAGGTTTGTCTGGCTAGGTGACAGCCGTGAGTGGGGAGTCTCTCTCGCCGTCACGACTATAATCTCTGTTGTTGACAGTAAATAACACACATCTGTATCTCACTGCATCACGCTCTCTCTCGTCCAAACCTGTCGCAGCTGTTCTCTTAAATATTCATTCTGTGTTTCATATACAACTTTCGTCCCTGCAGTTTTATGTTTTCCATGACGCTCGTGTCGCCCTTTTGGGATCTCCATGGTGTTCACTCCCCGCTGTAGGGATCTCCATGGTGTTCACTCCCCGCTGTAGGGATCTCCATGGTGTTCACTCCCGCTGTAGGGATCTCCATGGTGTTCACTCCCCGCTGTAGGGATCTCCATGGTGTTCACTCCCCGCTGTAGGGATCTCCATGGTGTTCACTCCCCGCTGTAGGGATCTCCATGGTGTTCACTCCCCGCTGTAGGGATCTCCATGGTGTTCACTCCCCGCTGTAGGGATCTCCATGGTGTTCACTCCCCCGCTGTAGGGATCTCCATGGTGTTCACTCCCCCGCTGTAGGGATCTCCATGGTGTTCACTCCCCCGCTGTAGGGATCTCCATGGTGTTCACTCCCCGCTGTAGGGATCTCCATGGTGTTCACTCCCCCGCTGTAGCGATCTCCATGGTGTTCACTCCCCGCTGAAGGGATCTCCATGGTGTTCACTCCCCGCTGTAGGGATCTCCATGGTGTTCACTCCCCCGCTGTAGGGATCTCCATGGTGTTCACTCCCCGCTGTAGGGATCTCCATGGTGTTCACTCCCCCGCTGTAGGGATCTCCATGGTGTTCACTCCCCCGCTGTAGGGATCTCCATGGTGTTCACTCCCCGCTGTAGGGATCTCCATGGTGTTCACTCCCCCGCTGTAGGGATCTCCATGGTGTTCTCTCCCCGCTGTAGGGATCTCCATGGTGTTCTCTCCCCCGCTGTAGGGATCTCCATGGTGTTCACTCCCCGCTGTAGGGATCTTCATGGTGTTCATGAGTAGAAAAGACCAACGCCATGGAAGTCCGACAATTACAGCGTCTGAAATAGTTTTAGATGTCCCTAAAGAGACATATAACAGAGCAATTGTGGCCGGCTTTTATAACAGACTGTAAGTGTGAGACGCCGCAGATGCTTTTGTACAGTTCCCTGCAGTAATGTTATGGCAGATCAGAGTGTTCTTGGACCACCTACTCCAACAATCCAACAAATTCGTATACTATTATTCAAGGAAATGTTAACGTACGAACTGAACAAACATTATTATTCATAATAACTTTCCTGCCACACCAAAAAGCTGTAATAAAACAAGAGGTAAATGGTGGAAGGAAAAGGAAAAATACGGATAAGAACGTTTGCTGTAGTTTACAAACTTGCAGCAACTGTAATATGTTTATGAGTTTCGAGGACGCAACACGGTTGTTTGACTAGTTCTGTCATATCCCTTCAAACACCTTAACTCACTCAATAACTGTCCACGCCCAAACCTGTCAATGGGGTGCATCAATTCTCAAGGGTCCTCTTATGTCGGTGATCATTTTCATTGTAATGAACGTATTAATGAGGATGAATTCGAGTAATACCTCAATTATATTGCCCAGGAGCGCGCGAGAAGGTAAAAACGAGCAGGGTGAAGTGGAAGACACTTCGTTCTTAAGTTAGCACCAAACAAATAAAAAGAGAAACTTTCACAGAAAGAGAGGAAATATGGAAGAAGCAGGAAGTTAGTGGCTGCACTCAACCAGGGTAACAAGAGCTTGGAACAATCCTATCACTGATACAAATGAACAACACAATTAATGTTTTATTAATGTTTGTGTAGCCTATATGACACAAGTCATATGGCTTAACACATCAGATGACTCAAAAGAACAGTGCGATGGCTTAAGAAATTGTCAAAGAATGGTTGTTTCCATGAAAATTACACAAAGTATAAGGTAATGATGCCAAGGAAAAAGATTAGGTAAGAAAAAGATTAATCTGGAGAAAGATATCTTGCCAAACATATTTCGATTGGAGCACATCAAAAAGTGTGTACCTTCAGCAACATGTGCAACACTAGCCAACGAAAAATCTGCATTAAGGAACCGTGGCAAGTAATCATTCAGACAGCTTTTCCTCCACATGTGATAGACCAGTTCGACAACATGGAGAACTGACGTGGTGCTCCAATCGAGTCAAGCGCTCAACCAAAGTAGAGAGAACCATGTGGCGTGCCACCAAGCAGACCCTCAGCTGGAATATAGGAGTTACAAGACTTTACATCATGTCAATAGAGGACAGAGGAGCGAATACGAAGCTGATACATGATTTCGATTAGGAAAATATTCGTAAGAAATCGTCAAAGGTCTTTGACGTGTGTTGGGGAAGAACGATGGAACAGAGTGGTTAACAAAGTCTTTAAATGAGTCACAGAGATATCAAAAAATAATTATTCAATCGGAGAGAATCATAATAGTTTGCTTCAGTGGTAGAGTGTCAGGGTAGTTTGCTTCAGTGGTAGAGTGTCAGGGTAGTTTGCTTCAGTGGTAGAGTGTCAGGGTAGTTTGCTTCAGTGGATGATTGTCAGGGTAGTTTGCTTCAGTGGTAGAGTGTCAGGGTAGTTTGCTTCAGTGGAAGATTGTCAGGGTAGTTTGCTTCAGTGGTAGAGTGTCAGGGTAGTTTGCTTCAGATGGAGATTGTCAGGGTAGTTTGCTTCAGTGGTAGAGTGTCAGGGTAGTTTTCTTCAGTGGGAGATTGTCAGGGAAGTTTGCTTCAGTGGTAGAGTGTCAGGGTAGTTTGCTTCAGTGGGAGATTGTCAGGGTAGTTTGCTTCAGTGGTAGATTGTCAGGGTAGTTTGTTTCAGTGGTAGAGTGTCAGGGTAGTTTGCTTCAGTGGTAGAGTGTCAGGGTAGTTTGCTTCAGTGGTAGAGTGTCAGGGTAGTTTGCTTCAGTGGTAGAGTGTCAGGGTAGTTTGCTTCAGTGGTAGAGTGTCAGGATAGTTTGTTTCAGTGGTAGAGTGTCAGGATAGTTTGCTTCAGTGGTAGAGTGTCAGGATAGTTTGCTTCAGTGGTAGAGTGTCAGGGTAGTTTGTTTCAGTGGTAGAGTGTCAGGATAGTTTGCTTCAGTGGCAGATTGTCAGGGTAGTTTGCTTCAGTGGTAGAGTGTCAGGGTAGTTTGCTTCAGTTAGAGATTGTAAGGATAGTTTAACAGTTAAATACACTAGGCACATTAGGTAGATACAGAGGACTATTCCGAACAAAACCAGTGGGTCTGGCAACGTGTATAATAAGAAAGGTGAGAACCAAGGGTGGGACCCATGAACTGAGGCTCAACATCAGCAAAAGCGACAGAGCCAATGATCCTGGCTTCTCCATCTGAGTATCATCCTTTATTGTTTCTTCCTGCTCTTACGTTATCCAGCTGCCTTTATTACAGTTATCCTTCTTTATTACACCCACCTGCCTTGTTACGCCCTCCTGCCTTCATTATACCCATCTGCCCAACATAAGCTTCAGTCTTAATTCCAACTTCCCACTCACTTCCGGTCCACTTAACACTTTGCGCCAACTTAGGACAATAAAGGAGACGCGGAGAAGATCCTTCAGGACCCCGGGTCCAGGAACTGTGAAGGGACCACGGCGGGAAGTTTCTATTTATTTTTCTCCCTGGGTTAATACGATAGTCAGTCAGTGTGAGGAAGTCCGTCGCACCTGCGCGGCTCCTTCTCAGACGCGAGGGAAGGACACTGAGGAGAAAACATTCTCTAGAAAAGCCATTATACTGACTTGTCTTTTCCTTAGTGAAAACTTGTGTTTCCTTAGTGTAGACACTTAGGAAACCAACAAAGGAATGTGCCTCGATGCCAATTTCTACACTAAGGAAACCAACATAGGAATATGCCTCAGTGCCAATAGTGACTGCCCAGACAGGTATAAGAGGAGTGTTGTCAACGCTTACGTCGACCAAGCTCTGAGCCACAGCTCAGATTGCAAGCAAGTCGATGAAGAACTCTGTAGAGTAAGGCAGGTCCTAGTCAACAACGGCTTCTCTAACGGTTTCGTTGAAGACATCATAAATAGAAAGGTGAAACGCCATGAAACCTCTGAAGAGTCAACCAACACAACACTTATACACCCTATTAGACTATTTTACAGGAACTTCTTTTCGACGGCTCATAAAACGGAGGAAAGGGTCCTGAAAGATATTGTTGATAGGAACGTTATCCCTACAGACAAAAAACAGAAAATACAATTGACAATTTTTTATAAAACCAAAAATACAGCTAATCTACCCATGAAAAACTCTCCGGATACCAAGCACAACGCCTTAAAAGAGACCAACGTCGTCTATGCCTTCAAATGCCCACTTGGGGACTGTAAGCCCTAAAGAACTCAGTATATAGGCAAGACAACAATGTCTCTTTCCAGGCAATTATCAATGCATAAGCAACAGGGCTCCATCAAGGAACATATAATCTCTTCTCACAACCAAACCATCACCAGAGAAATCTTAACAAACAACACAGAAATCATCGATAGGTACAGTGATAGCAGGCTGCTTGACATAAGCGAGGCACTACACATCAAAAAGTCAACACCAGCAATCCACAGCCAATTAATAAATAACTATATTCTACCCACTTCAAGACCCAAACCATATAAATAAATAAATAAATAAATAAATATGTTTATCAGGAAAGGTACATACATAGAGAGATTTTACATAAGTGGATCAATTTATAGATAGAGCTAGTACATACAATGCCTAAAGCACTATTACGCAATGCGTTCGGGCAAGATGGAAGCAACAAGAGGAAGTAGGGCCAATAGGCCTTCTGCAGTTCTCATATCAAATTTATACCCATTGTTTCATGTTCTGTCTTGTGTTTGTCACAAGTTTGTTCACCTCACCCAAAACGTTTGTACCATATCACCTCACCCAAAATGAGTATATATTCGATGAATCTGTGTGTAAATTAAGTCTTTGAAAATGTAATAAGCATTACGAAACACGTTCAGCGTCGTCAGACCATTAAAAAATGAATTTTGGAGAATTGATATTTTTACTACCACCGACAGTGAAAAAAACATAAGAAATATTGAGAAAATTAGTGTTAGAATTATTAATCTTACCTTTTCGGTCATATTCAACAACATATATATATATATATATATATATATATATATATATATATATATATATATATATATATATATATATATATATATATATATATATGCAAACAACTGAAAACTATATATATATATATATATATATATATATATATATATATATATATATATATATATATACACATATATATAAATATATATATATATATATATATATATAAATATATATATATATATATATATATATATATATATATATATATATAAATATAAATATATAATATATATATATATATATATATATATATATAAATATATATATAATAATATATATATATATATATATATATATATATATATATATATATATATATATATATGTCGTACCTAGTAGCCAGAACGCACTTGTCAGCCTACTATGCAAGGCCCGATTTGCCTAATAGGCCAAGTTTTCATGAATTAATTGTTTTTCGACTACCTAACCTACCTAACCTAACCTAACCTAACTTTTTCGGCTACTTAACTTAACCTAACCTATAAAGATAGGTTAGGTTAGGTTAGGTAGGGTTGGTTAGGTTCGGTCATATATCTACGTTAATTTTAACTCCAATGAAAAAAAAATTGACCTCATACATAATGAAATGGAGTAGCTTTTATCTTTTCATAAGAAAAAATTAGAGAAAATATATTAATTCAGGAAAACTGGCTTATTAGGCAAATCGGGGCTTGCATAGTAGGCCAAAAAGTGAGTTCTGGCTACTAGGTACGACATATATATATATATATATATATATATATATATATATATATATATATATATATATATGTCGTACCTAGTAGCCAGAACGCACTTCTCAGCCTACTTTGCAAGGCCCGATTGTCTAATAAGCCAAGTTTTAATGAATTAATTGTTTTTCGACTACCTAACCTACCGGACCTAACCTAACCTAGCCTAACTTTTTCGGCTACCTAATTTTACCTAACCTAACCTATAAAGATAGGTTAGGTTAGGTTAGGTTAGGTAGGGTTGGTTAGGTTCGGTCATATATCTACGTTAT
>WNGS01069267.1:35205-52017 GCA_020271785.1 Procambarus virginalis | reverse complement strand
ATAAGTGATGTAGGGAAGAGGACACTGTAATAGAACGTATGCCGGGGGAGGAAAAAAGAGGTGAGAAAAGTGGGAGGAGAGGAAGAGGAGGTGAGAGTATCACCAACACAAAACAAAAACAAAGCGAGCCTTACCTCTTGTTTGGTTTCGTAGTCAAGTGGCGCCCGAAGGGAGAGTTGACCGGTCGTGGGGTGGAGCCAGAAGTGGCCCCTTCGTTACCTTCCGTTATGACGAACACCGGAGAATCCTGTGGAAGACCAACACAAATACTCGTCAAAGGTTTCAATTACAACATCAACAATATTGGTGTTTAAAAGCCTGAAGGATGATTGTCAAGGTGTCTGGCTAGGTGACAGCCGCGAGTGGGGAGTCTCTCTCGCCGTCACGACAATATTCTCTGCTGTTGACAGTAAATAAACACACATCTGTATCTCACTGGATCACGCTCTCTCTCGTCCAAACCTGTCGCAGCTGTTCTCTTAAATATTCATTCTGTGTTTCAAATGCAACTTTCGTCTCTGCAGTTTTATGCTTTCCATGACGCTCGTGTCGCCCTTTTGGGATCTCCATGGTGTTCACTCCCCGCTGTAGGGTTCTCCATGGTGTTCACTCCCCGCAGTAGGGATCTCCATGGTGTTCACTCCCCGCTGTAGGGATCTTCATGGTGTTCACTCCCCGCTGTAGGGATCTCCATGGTGTTCACTCCCCGCTGTAGGGATCTCCATGGTGTTCACTCCCCCGCTGTAGGGATCTCCATGGTGTTCACTCCCCCGCTGTAGGGATCTCCATGGTGTTCACTCCCCCCGCTGTAGGGATCTCCATGGTGTTCACTCCCCCGCTGTAGGGATCTCCATGGTGTTCACTCCCCCGCTGTAGGGATCTCTATGGTGTTCAATCCCCGCTGTAGGGATCTCCATGGTGTTCACTCCCCCGCTGTAGGGATCTCCATGGTGTTCACTCCCCCGCTGTAGGGATCTCTATGGTGTTCAATCCCCGCTGTAGGGATCTCCATGGTGTTCACTCCCCGCTGTAGGGATCTCCATGGTGTTCACTCCCCGCTGTAGGGATCTCTATGGTGTTCACTCCCGCTGTAGGGATCTCCATGGTGTTCACTCCCCGCTGTAGGGATCTCTATGGTGTTCACTCCCCGCTGTAGGGATCTCCATGGTGTTCACTCCCCGCTGTAGGGATCTCCATGGTGTTCACTCCCCGCTGTAGGGATCTCCATGGTGTTCACTCCCCGCTGTAGGGATCTCCATGGTGTTCACTCCCCCGCTGTAGGGATCTCCATGGTGTTCACTCCCCGCTGTAGGGATCTCCATGGTGTTCACTCCCCGCTGTAGGGATCTCTATGGTGTTCACTCCCCGCTGTAGGGATCTCCATGGTGTTCACTCCCCGCTGTAGGGATCTCCATGGTGTTCACTCCCCGCTGTAGGGATCTCCATGGTGTTCACTCCCCGCTGTAGCAATCTCCATAGTGTTCACTCCCCCGCTGTAGGGATTTCCATGGTGTTCACTCCCCGCTGTAGGGATCTCTATGGTGTTCACTCCCCGCTGTAGGGATCTCCATGGTGTTCACTCCCCGCTGTAGGGATCTCTATGGTGTTCACTCCCCGCTGTAGGGATCTCCATGGTGTTCACTCCCCGCTGTAGGGATCTCCATGGTGTTCACTCCCCGCTGTAGGGATCTTCATGGTGTTCACTCCCCCGCTGTAGGGATCTCCATGGTGTTCATGAGTAGAAAAGACCAACGCCATGGAAGTCCGACAATTACAGCGTCTGAAATAGTTTTAGATGTCCCTAAAGAGACATATAACAGAGCAATTGTGGCCGGCTTTTATAACAGACTGTAAGTGTGAGACGCCGCAGATGCTTTTGTACAGTTCCCTGCAGTAATGTTATGGCAGATCAGGGTGCTCTTGGTCCACCTACTCCAACAATCCAACAAATTCGTATACTATTATTCAAGGAAATGTTAACGTACGAACTGAACAAACATTATTATTCATAATAACTCTCCTGCCACACCAAAAAGTTGTAATAAAACAAGAGGTAAATGGTGGAAGGAAAAGGAAAATAGGGATAAGAACGCTTGTTTGCTGTAGTTTACAAACTTGCAGCAACTGTAATAAGTTTATGAGTTTCGAGGACGCAACACGGTTGTTTGACTAGTTCTGTCATATCCCTTCAAACACCTTAACTCACTCAATAACTGTCCACGCCCAAACCTGTCAATGGGGTGCATCAATTCTCAAGGGTCCTCTTATGTCGGTGATCATTTTCATTGTAATGAACGTATTAATGAGGATGAATTCGAGTAATACCTCCATTATATTGCCGCGGGGGCGCTCGAGAAGGTAAAAACGAGCCGGGTGAAGTGGGAGACACTTCGTTCTTAAGTTAGCACCAAACAAATAAAAAAGAAACTATCACAGAAAGAGAAGAAACATGAAAGAAGCAGGAAGTTAGTGGCTGCACTCAACCAGGGTAACAAGAGCTTGGAACATTCCTATCACTGATACAACGAACAACACAATTAATGTTTTATTAATGTTTGTGTAGCCTATATGACACAAGTCATATGGCTTAACACATCAGACGACTCAAAAAAACAATGCGATGGCTTAAGAAATTGTCAAAGAATGGTTGTTTCCATGAAAATTACACAAAATATAAGGTAATGATGCCAAGGAAAAAGATTAATCTGGAGAAAGATATCTTGCCAAACATATTTCGATTGGAGCACATCAAAAAGTGTGTACCTTCAGCAACATGTGCAACACTAGCCAACGAAAAATCTGCATTAAGGAACCGTGGCAAGTAATCATTCAGACAGCTTTTCCTCCTCATGTGATAGACCAGTTCGACAACATGGAGAACTAACGTGGTGCTCCAATCGAGTCAAGCGTTCAACCAAAGTAGAGAGAACCATGTGGTGTGCCACCAAGCAGACCCTCAGCTGGAATATAGGAGTTACAAGACTTTACATCATGTCAATAGAGGACAGAGGAGCGAATACAAAGCTGAAACATGGTTTCGATTAGGAAAATATTCGTAAGAAATCGTCAAAGGTCTTTGACGTGTGTAGGGAAAAAACGATGGAACAGAGTGGTTAACAAAGTCTTTAAATGAGTCACAGAGATATCAAAAAATAATTATTCAATCGGAGAGAATCATAATAGTTTGCTTCAGTGGTAGATTGTCAGGGTAGTTTGCTTCAGTGGTAGAGTGTCAGGGTAGTTTGCTACAGTGGTAGAGTGTCAGGGTAGTTTGCTTCAGTGGTAGAGTGTCAGAGTAGTTTGCTTCAGTGGTAGAGTGTCAGAGTAGTTTGCTACAGTGGTAGAGTGTCAGGGTAGTTTGCTTCAGTGGTAGAGTGTCAGGGTAGTTTGCTTCAGTTGGAGATTGTCAGGGTAGTTTGCTTCAGTGGTAGAGAGTCAGGATAGTTTGCTTCAGTGGTAGAGTGTCAGGGTAGTTTGCTTCAGTGGTAGAGTGTCAGGATAGTTTGCTTCAGTGGTAGAGTGTCAGGGTAGTTTGCTTCAGTGGTAGAGTGTCAGAGTAGTTTGCTTCAGTGGTAGAGTGTCAGGGTAGTTTGCTTCAGTTGGAGATTGTCAGGGTAGTTTGCTTCAGTGGTAGAGTGTCATGATAGTTTGCTTCAGTGGTAGAGTGTCAGGGTAGTTTGCTTCAGTGGTAGAGTGTCAGGGTAGTTTGCTTCAGTGGTAGAGTGTCAGGGTAGTTTGCTACAGTGGTAGAGTGTCAGGAAAGTTTGCTTCAGTGGTAGAGTGTCAGGGTAGTTTGCTACAGTGGCAGATTGTCAGGATAGTTTGCTTCAGTGGTAGAGTGTCAGGGTAGTTTGCTTCAGTGGTAGATTTTCAGGGTAGTTTGCTTCAGTGGTAGAGTGTCAGGGTAGTTTGCTTCAGTGGTAGATTTTCAGGGTAGTTTGTTTCAGTTGGAGATTGTCAGGGTAGTTTGCTTCAGTGGTAGAGTGTCAGGGTAGTTTGCTTCAGTGGTAGATTGTCAGGGTAGTTTGCTTTAGTGGGAGACTGTCAGAGTAGTTTAACAGTTAAATACACTAGGGACATTAGGTAGATACAGAGGACTATTCCGAACAAAACCAGTGGGTCTGGCAACGTGTATAATAAGAGAGGTGAGAACCAAAGGTGGGACCCATGAACTGAGGCTCAACATCAACAAAAGCGACAGAGCCAATGATTCTGGCTTCTCCATCTGAGTATCATCCTTCATTGTTTCTTCCTGCTCTTACGTTATCGAGCTGCCTTTATTACAGTTATCCTTCTTTATTACACCCAACTGCCTTGTTACACCCACCTGCCTTGTTACACCCACCTGCATTGTTACACCCACCTGCCTTGTTACACCCTCCTGCCTTGTTACACCCACCTGCCTTGTTACACCCACCTGCATTGTTACACCCACCTGCCTTGTTACACCCTCCTGCCTTGTTACACCCACCTGCATTGTTACACCCACCTGCCTTGTTACACCCTCCTGCCTTGTTACACCCACCTGCCTTGTTACACCCACCTGCCTTGTTACACCTACCTGCCTTGTTACACCCACCTGCCTTGTTACACCCTCCTGCCTTGTTACACCCACCTGCCTTGTTACACCCACCTGCCTTGTTACACCCACCTGCCTTGTTACACCCACCTGCCTTGTTACACCCACCTGCCTTGTTACACCCTCCTGCCTTGTTACACCCACCTGCCTTGTTACACCCTCCTGCCTTGTTACACCCACCTGCCTTGTTACACCCACCTGCCTTGTTACACCCACCTGCCTTGTTACACCCACCTGCCTTGTTACACCCACCTGCCTTGTTACACCCATCTGCCTTGTTACACCCATCTGCCTTGTTACACCCATCTGCCTTGTTACACCCACCTGCCTTGTTACACCCATCTGCCTTGTTACACCCACCTGCCTTGTTACACCCACCTGCCTTGTTACACCCATCTGCCTTGTTACACCCACCTGCCTTGTTACACCCACCTGCCTTGTTACACCCTCCTGCCTTGTTACACCCATCTGCCCAACATAAGCTTCAGAGTCTTAATTCCAACTTCCCACTCACTTCCGGTCCACTTAACACTTTGCGCCAACTTAAGACAATAAAGGAGACGCGGTGAAGACGCTTCTGGACCCGGGTCAAGGAACTGTGAAGGGATCACGGCGGGAAGTTTTTATTTATTTTTCTCCCTGGGTTAATACGATAGTCAGTCAGTGTGAGGAAGTCCGTCGCACCTGAGCGGCTCCTTCTCAGACGCGAGGGAAGGACACTGAGGAGAAAACATTCTCCAGCAAAAGCCATTATACTGACTTATGTTGGTTTCCTTAGTGTAGACACTTAGGAAACCAACAAAGGAATGTTCCTCGATGCCAATTTCTACACTAAGGAAACCAACATAGGAATGTGCCTCAATGCCAATAGTGACTGCCCAGACAGGTACAAGAGGAGTGTTGTCAACGCTTACGTCGACCAAGCTCTCAGCCACAGCTCAGATTGCAAGCAAGTCGATGAAGAACTCTGTAGGGTAAGGCAGGTCCTAGTCAACAACGGCTTCTCTAACGGTTTCGTTGAAGACATCATAAATAGAAAGGTGAAACGCCATGAAACCTCTGAAGAGACAACTAACACAACACTTATACACCCTATTAGACTATTTTACAGGAACTTCTTTTCGACGGCTCATAAAACGGAGGAAAGGGTCCTGAAAGATATTGTTGATAGGAACATTATCCCTACAGACAAAAATCAGAAAATTAAACTGACGATTTACTATAAAACCAAAAAAACGGGCAATCTACTCATGAAAAACTCTCCAGATACCAAGTAGAACCCCTTAAAAGAGACCAACGTCGTCGATGCCTTCAAATGCCCACTTGGGATGTAAGCCCCAAAGAACTCAGTATATAGGCAAGACAACAAGGTCTCTTTCCAGGCGATTAACGATGCATAAGCAACAGGGCTCCATCAAGGAACATATAATCTCTTCTCACAACCAAACCATCACCAGAGAAATCTTAACAAACAACACAGAAATCATCGATAGGTACAGTGATAGCAGGCGGCTTGACATAAGCGAGGCACTAAACATCAAGAAGTCAACACCAGCAATCCACAGCCAATCATTACACAACTATATTCTACCCTCTTCAAGACCCGAACCAATATGGAAGCAACAAGACGGAGTATGGGCCAATAGGCCTTCTGCAGTTCTCATATCAAATTTATACCCATTGTTTCGTGTTCTGTATGTGTTTGTCATACGTTTGTTCACCTCACAAACTTGTTCACCAAAANCCGCTGTAGGGATCTCCATGGTGTTCGCCTCCCGCTGTAGGGATCTCCACGGTGTTCGCCTCCCGCTGTAGGGATCTCCACGTGTTCGCCCCCCGCTGTAGGGTCTCCATGGTGTTCGCCCCCCGCTGTAGGATCTCCATGGTGTTCGCCCTCCGCTGTAGGGATCTCCATGGTGTTCGCCCCCGCTGTAGGGATCTCCACGGTGTTCGCCTCCCGCTGTAGGGATCTCCACGGTGTTCGCCTCCCGCTGTAGGGATCTCCACGGTGTTCGCCTCCCGCTGTAGGGATCTCCACGGTGTTCGCCTCCCGCTGTAGGGATCTCCATGGTGTTCGCCCCCCGCTGTAGGGATCTCCATGTTGTTCGCCTCCCCGTAGGGATCTCCATGGTGTTCGCCTCCCGCTGTAGGGATCTCCATGGTGTTCGCCTCCCGCTGTAGGGATCTCCATGGTGTTCGCCTCCCGCTGTAGGGATCTCCACGGTGTTCGCCCCCGCTGTAGGGATCTCCACGGTGTTCGCCTCCCGCTGTAGGATCTCCATGGTGTTCGCCTCCCGCTGTAGGGATCTCCATGGTGTTCGCCCCCCCGCTGTAGGGATCTCCATGGTGTTCGCCTCCCCGGTAGGGATCTCCATGGTGTTCGCCCCCCGCTGTAGGATCTCCATGGTGTTCGCCTCCCGCTGTAGGGATCTCCATGGTGTTCGCCTCCCGCTGTAGGGATCTCCATGGTGTTCGCCCCCGCTGTAGGGATCTCCATGGTGTTCGCCTCCCGCTGTAGGGATCTCCATGGTGTTCGCCTCCCGCTGTAGGGATCTCCATGGTGTTCGCCTCCCGCTGTAGGGATCTCCATGGTGTTCGCCTCCCGCTGTAGGGATCTCCATGGTGTTCGCCCCCCGCTGTAGGGATCTCCATAGTGTTCGCCTCCCGCTGTAGGGATCTCCACGGTGTTCGCCTCCCGCTGTAGGGATCTCCACGGTGTTCGCCTCCTGCTGTAGGGATCTCCATGGTGTTCGCCTCCCGCTGTAGGGATCTCCATGGTGTTCGCCTCCCGCTGTAGGGATCTCCACGGTGTTCGCCTCCGCTGTAGGGATCTCCACGGTGTTCGCCTCCCGCTGTAGGGATCTCCATGGTGTTCGCCTCCCCCGCTGTAGGGATCTCCATGGTGTTCGCCTCCCTGCTGTAGGGATCTCCACGGTGTTCGCCTCCCGCTGTAGGGATCTCCACGGTGTTCGCCTCCGCTGTAGGGATCTCCATGGTGTTCGCCTCCCGCTGTAGGGATCTCCACGGTGTTCGCCTCCCGCTGTAGGGATCTCCATGGTGTTCGCCTCCCGCTGTAGGGATCTCCATGGTGTTCGCCCCCGCTGTAGGGATCTCCATGGTGTTCGCCTCCCGCTGTAGGGATCTCCATGGTGTTCGCCTCCCGCTGTAGGGATCTCCATGGTGTTGGCCCCCCGCTGTAGGGATCTCCACGGTGTTCGCCCCCGCTGTAGGGATCTCCACGGTGTTCGCCCCCGCTGTAGGGATCTCCATGGTGTTCGCCTCCCGCTGTAGGGATCTCCACGGTGTTCGCCTCCCGCTGTAGGGATCTCCACGGTGTTCGGTCCCCGCTGTAGGGATCTCCACGGTGTTCGCCCCCGCTGTAGGGATCTCCACGGTGTTCGCCCCCGCTGTAGGGATCTCCACGGTGTTCGCCCCCGCTGTAGGGATCTCCATGGTGTTCGCCCCCCCGCTGTAGGGATCTCCATGGTGTTCGCCTCCCGCTGTAGGGATCTCCATGGTGTTCGCCTCCCGCTGTAGGGATCTCCATGGTGTTCGCCTCCCGCTGTAGGGATCTCCATGGTGTTCGCCCCCGCTGTAGGGATCTCCATGGTGTTCGCCTCCCGCTGTAGGGATCTCCATGGTGTTCGCCTCCCGCTGTAGGGATCTCCATCGTGTTCGCCCCCGCTGTAGGGATCTCCATGGTGTTCGCCTCCCGCTGTAGGGATCTCCATGGTGTTCGCCTCCCGCTGTAGGGATCTCCATCGTGTTCACCCCCGCTGTAGGGATCTCCATGGTGTTCGCCCCCGCTGTAGGGATCTCCATGGTGTTCGCCCCCCGCTGTAGGGATCTCCATGGTGTTCGCCCCCCGCTGTAGGGATCTCCATGGTGTTCGCCTCCCGCTGTAGGGATCTCCATGGTGTTCGCCCCCCGCTGTAGGGATCTCCATGGTGTTCGCCGCCCGCTGTAGGGATCTCCATGGTGTTCGCCTCCCGCTGTAGGGATCTCCATGGTGTTCGCCTCCCGCTGTAGGGATCTCCATGGTGTTCGCCCCCCGCTGTAGGGATCTCCATGGTGTTCGCCTCCCGCTGTAGGGATCTCCATGGTGTTCGCCTCCCGCTGTAGGGATCTCCATGGTGTTCGCCTCCCGCTGTAGGGATCTCCATGGTGTTCGCCTCCCGCTGTAGGGATCTCCATGGTGTTCGCCTCCCGCTGTAGGGATCTCCATGGTGTTCGCCTCCTGCTGTAGGGATCTCCATGGTGTTCGCCCCCCGCTGTAGGGATCTCCATGGTGTTCGCCTCCCGCTGTAGGGATCTCCATGGTGTTCGCCCCCCGCTGTAGGGATCTCCATGGTGTTCGTGGGTAGAAAAGATAAACGCCATGGGAGTTTGACAATTACAACGTCTAAAATAGTTTTAGATGTCCCTGAAGAGAAATATAACAGAGCAATTGTGGCCGACTTTTATAACAGACTTTAAGCGTGAGACGCCGCAGATCCTTGTGTACAGTTCCCTGCAGTAACGATACTGCAGACCAGAGTGTTCTTGGACCACCTGCTCCAACAATCAACAAATTCGTGTACTATTATTCTACAAAATGTTAACGTGCGAACTGAGAAAACGTTATTATTCATAATAACTTCCCTGTTACACAAAAAGTTGTAATAAAGCAAGAGGTAAATGGTGGATGGAAAATGAAAAATAGAGATAAGAACGCTTGTTTGCTGTAGTTTACAAACTTGCAGCAACTGTAATGAGTTTGTGAGTTTTGAGGACGTTACACGATGGCTTGACTAGTTCTGTCATAGCCATTCAACCACCTCCACTTACTCAATACCGGTCCATGCCCAAACCTGTCAATGGGATGCATCAATTCTCAAGTGTCCTCAAATGTCGTAATAATTTTCATTGTAATGAATGTATTATTGAAGTAATAATGAGGATGAATTCGAGTATTACCTCCATTATGTTGCCCCAGGAGCTCGCGAGAAGGTAAAAACGAGCCGGGTGAAGTGGAAGACACTTCGTTTATGAGTTAGCACCAAACAAATGTAAAAGAAACTACAACAGAAAGAGTAGAAATATCAAAGAAGCAGGAAGTTAGTGGCTGCACTCAACCAGGGTAACAAGAGCTTGGAACAATCCTATAACTAATACTAACGAACGACACATATTAATGTTGTTGCAGCCGATATGACACAAGTCATATGGCTTAACACATCAGACGACTCAAAAGAACTGCACGATGGCTTACGAAATTTTCAAAGAATGGCTGTTTACATATATATTACACAAAATATAAGGTAATGATGCCAAGGAAAAAGATTAGGTGAGAAAAATATTAATCTGGAGAAAGATATCTTGCCAAAAATACTTCCAGAGGAGCACATCAAAAAGTGGGTACTATCAACAAAACGTGCAACACTAGCCAACGAAAAATCTGCATTAAGGAACCGAGGCAAGTAATCATTCAGACAGCTATTTCTCCACATATGATAGACCAGTTCGACAACATGAGGAACTAACATGGTGCTCCAACCGAGCCAAGCGCTCAACCAAAGTAGAGAGAACCATCTGGCGTGCCACCAAGCTGACCCAGAACTAGAATATGTGAGTTACAAGACTGTACGTCATGTCAATAGAGGAGAAAGGAGAGAATACAATGCTGATACATGATTTCGATGTGGAAAATACTCGTACAAAATTGTCAAAGGTCTTTGATGTGGAAAGGGAAAGAGCGAAGGAAAAAGAGTTGTTAACAAAGGATTTATATGAGTCACAGAGATATAAAAAAATAATTCTTCAGTCGGAGAGAATAGTTTGCTTCAGTGGAAGATTGTCATGGTAGTTTGCTTCAGTGGTAGAGTGTCAGGGTAGTTTGCTTCAGTGTTAGAGTGTCAGGGTAGTTTGCTTCAGTGAGAGATTGTCAAGGTAGTTTGCTTCAGTGGTAGAGTGTCAGGGTAGTTTGCTTCAGTGGTAGAGTGTCAGGGTACTTTCCATCAGTGGTAGAGTCTCAGGGTAGTTGGCTTCAGTGGTAGAGTGTCAAGGTAGTTTGCTTCAGTTGTAGAGTGTCATGGTAGTTTGCTTCAGTGGTAGAGTGTCAAGGTAGTTTGCTTGAGTGGTAGAGTGTCAAGGTAGTTTGCTTCAGTGGTAGAGTGTCAAGGTAGTTTTCTTCAGTGGTAGAGTGTCAAGGTAGTTTGCTTCAGTGGTAGAGTGTCAAGGTAGTTTGCTTCAGTGGTAGAGTGTCAAGGTAGTTTGCTTCAGTGGTAGAGTGTCATGGTAGTTTGCTTCAGTGGTAGAGTGTCAGGGTAGTTTGCTTCAGTGAGAGATTGTCATGGTAGTTTGCTTCAGTGAGAGAGTGTCAAGGTAGTTTGCTTCAGGGAGAGATTGTCATGGTAGTTTGCTTCAGTGGTAGAGTGTCATGGTAGTTTGCTTCAGTGGTAGAGTGTCAGGGTAGTTTGCTTCAGTGAGAGATTGTCATGGTAGTTTGCTCAGTGAGAGATTGTCAAGGTAGTTTGCTTCAGGGAGAAATTGTCATGGTAGTTTGCTTCAGTGGTAGAGTGTCAGGGTAGTTTGCTTCAGTGAAAGATTGTCATGGTAGTTTGCTTCAGTGGTAGAGTGTCAGGGTAGTTTGCTTCAGTGAAAGATTGTCATGGTAGTTTGATTCAAGGAGAGATTGTCATGGTAGTTTGATTCAGGGAGAGATTGTCATGGTAGTTTGATTTAGTGGTAGAGTGTCATTGTAGTTTAACAGTTATATATACTAGAGAAATAAGGTATATACTGGGGACTATACCGAACAGAACCATTGGCTCTGGCATCATGAACAATAACAGAGGTGAGAAGCAAATTTGAGACCCATAAACTGAGACTTAACTCTGCAAGAGAGTCAGAGCCAATGATCCTGGCTTGTCCATCTGAGTATCATCCTTTATTGTTTCTTCCTGCTCTTACGTTATCCAGTTGTCTTTATTACAGTTATCCTTCTTTATTACACCCACTTGCCTTGTTACACCCACCTGCCTTGTTACACCCACTTGCCTTGTTACACCCACCTGCCTTGTTACACCCACCTGCCTTGTTAAACCCACCTGCCTTGTTACACTCACCTGCCTTGTTACACCCACCTGCCTTGTTAAACCCACCTGCCTTGTTACACCCACCTGCCTTGTTACACCCACCTGCCTTGTTACACCCACTAGCCTTGTTACACCCACCTGCCTTGTTACACCCACCTGCCTTGTTACACCCACCTGCCTTGTTACACCCACCTGCCTTGTTACACCCACCTGCCTTGTTACACCCACCTGCCTTGTTACACCCACCAGCCTTGTTACACTCACCAGCCTTGTTACACCCACCTGCCTTGTTACACCCACCTGCCTTGTTACACTCACCTGCCTTGTTACACCCACCTGCCTTGTTACACCCACCTGCCTTGTTACACCCACCAGCCTTGTTACACCCACCTGCCTTGTTACACCCACCTGCCTTGTTACACCCACCAGCCTTGTTACACCCACCTGCCTTGTTACACCCACCTGCCTTGTTACACCCACCAGCCTTGTTACACCCACCTGCCTTGTTACACACACCAGCCTTGTTACACCCACCTGCCTTGTTACACCCACCTGCCTTGTTACACTCAGCAGCCTTGTTACACCCACCTGCCTTGTTACACCCGCCTGCCTTGTTACACCCACCTGTCTTGTTACACCCACCTGCCTTGTTACACCCACCTGCCTTGTTACACCCACCTGTCTTGTTACACCCACCTACCTTGTTACACCCACCGGCCTTGTTACACCCACCTGCCTTGTTACACCCACCTGCCTTGTTACACCCACCTGCCTTGTTACACCCACCAGCCTTGTTACACCCACCTGCCTTGTTACACCCACCTGCCTTGTTACACCCACCTGCCATGTTACACCCACCAGCCTTGTTACACCCACCAGCCTTGTTACACCCACCTGCCTTGTTACACCCACCTGCCTTGTTACACCCACCAGCCTTGTTACACCCACCAGCCTTGTTACACCCACCAGCCTTGTTACACCCACCTGCCTTGTTACACCCACCTGCCTTGTTACACCCACCAGCCTTGTTACACCACCAGCCTTGTTACACCCNCATGATTTTTGGAGGGGACTTCAATTGTGTGACGAGTGCACGGGATTGTTGTAGCGCTCGTCCGCAGAATGTCTCGGGTGCCCTGCTGGAGGTGGTGCGTTCCTGCGGTTTCCGGGACGCTGCTGTGCTCTTTGTGGAGGGCTGTTGTTTACTTTTCCTGCACGTGGGGTGCGTTCGCGGATTGATAGGGTGTATGTCATGGTGGGGAATGTACGGTGTATGATTTTCGCACTCTCCCGGTTGCGTTCTCCGACCACAGTTTGGTGGTGGTCCGGGTTGGGGTGCCCAGTCAGGTGCGGGGTGGTGGAAGCTAAATTGTGGGTTGTTGCGTTCTCCGCATGTTTGTCATCAGTTTCGGTGTTGGTGGGTCGGGATTCGGGCCCGGCGTTGTGAGTTCTGTCTGTCTTGGAGTGGTGTAAGGTGCAGTGTCGTTTGTTTTTTCGAGTGGTTGCTAAACGCAAAGCTGCTGGGCGCTTTGGGTTGCTGCGGTTGTTGCAGGCGCAGCTGTCGAGGTTGTATGTAAGGTACGATGCTAGTGTTGATTGTTTTGATAAGAATGTGGACTGCAAGGCACGTATATGCGGGTTGAGGAGTGAGTGGGCGGAGGGTGTGCGTGTGAGGGCTCGTGTAAGTGAGAGGGTAGATGGGGAATGGATTTCTCCGTTTCTTTTAAGTAAGGTACGGGCCGCACGAGAGACTGTTCTTTTTACGGCCCTGCAACGGCCAGATGGGTCCGTTGTTTCGGAGACTGGTGGGGTGTTGCACTATGCTCGGCAGGAGTTGGCTGCGCTGTATGCGGAGGTGGCTGGGGACGCCGCGCTTGCGGAGGATTTCTTGGTCGATGCCTTCCTGGGTTGTCGGTTGCGGAGTGTGCTGGTCTGGCGAAAGAGGTCTCCTTGGCGGAGCTGCTTGTGGTGGTGTGGTCGTTTCGTTCCGGGAAGGTGCCGGGGTCGGATGGTCTTCCTATTGAGTTCTATGTCGCCTTTGGGATGTGTTGGGGGATGTTCTGCTAGAGGTGGTTCAGTCTTGTCTTTGGGAGTGTGTTCTGCCTATGTCTCAGTGCGTTGGGATTGTGCGGCTTCTCCCGAAGTCGGGCGATTTACGGTTCTTCTCAAACTGGCGGCCCATCACTTTGTTGAATGTGGACAACAAGATCCTGTCTAAGGTCTTGGCTGGTCGGTGTCGCAGTGTTGTGGCGTCTGTTGTCTCTGTGGAGCAGTTTTGTGGTGTTTCGGGTCGATCCTTGTTGCATTGCAATGCACTGTTTTGGGATGTGCTTTTGTACGTGTCCGACTCTCGCTTGTCGGCAGCGATGATTTATCTGGATTGGTCGAAAGCTTTCGACCGTATGTCGCTCATACGGTCGTTTGTGTTTTTTATTTTGTGTTTCGTGTGTTGGGGAGGCTGGGCTTTCTGCCCTTGTTTGTTAGTTGGGTGCGCATGTTGTGCGCGCAATGTTGTAGTCGGGTCTGTGTTAATGGGTTTTGAGTGATTCTTTCCCTGTGCATCACTCGGTACGGCAGGGTTGTCCGCTGTCGATGCTCCTGTATTTGTTACACCCACCTGCCTTGTTACACCCACCTGCCTTGTTACACCCCACCTGCCTTGTTACAACCCACCTGCCTTGTTACACCCACCTGCCTTGTTACACCCACCTGCCTTGTTACACCCCACCAGCCTTGTTACACTCACCAGCCTTGTTACACCCACCTGCCTTGTTACACCCCCCTGCCTTGTTACACCCACCTGCCTTGTTACACCACCTGCCTTGTTACACCCACCTGCCTTGTTACACCCACCAGCCTTGTTACACCCACCTGCCTTGTTACACCCACCTGCCTTGTTACACCCACCAGCCTTGTTACACCCACCTGCCTTGTTACACCCACCTGCCTTGTTACACCCACCAGCCTTGTTACACCCACCTGCCTTGTTACACACACCAGCCTTGTTACACCCACCTGCCTTGTTACACCCACCTGCCTGTTACACTCAGCAGCCTTGTTACACCCACCTGCCTTGTTACCCCCCCTGCCTTGTTACACCCACCTGTCTTGTTACACCCACCTGCCTTGTTACACCCACCTGCCTTGTTACACCCACCTGTCTTGTTACACCCACCTACCTTGTTACACCCACCGGCCTTGTTACACCCACCTGCCTTGTTACAACCACCTGCCTTGTTACACCCACCTGCCTTGTTACACCCACCAGCCTTGTTACACCCACCTGCCTTGTTACACCCACCTGCCTTGTTACACCCACCTGCCATGTTACCCCCACCACCAGCCTTGTTACACCCACCAGCCTTGTTACACCCACCTGCCTTGTTACACCCACACTGCCTTGTTACACCCACCAGCCTTGTTACACCCACCACCTTGTTACACCCACCAGCCTTGTTACACCCACCTGCCTGTTGTTACACCCACCTGCCTTGTTACACCCACCAGCCTTGTTACACCCCCCCTTGTTACACCCACCTGCCTTGTTACACCCACCTGCCTTGTTACACCACCTGCCTTGTTACACTCAGCAGCCTTGTTACACACCACCTGCCTTGTTACACCCACCACCTTGTTACACCCACCTGCCTTGTTACACCCACCTGCCTTGTTACACCCACCTGCCTTGTTACACCACCTGCCTTTTACACCCACCTGCCTTGTTACACCCACCTGCCTTGTTACACCCACCTGCCTTGTTACACCACCTGCCTTGTTACACCCACCTGCCTTGTTACACCCACTGCCTGTTACACCCACCTGCCTTGTTACACCCACCTGCCTTGTTACACCCACCTGCCTTGTTACACCCACCAGCTTGTTACACCCACCTGCCTTGTTACACCCACCTGCCTTGTTACACCCACCTGCTTGTTACACCACCGCCTTGTTACACCCACCTGCCTGTTACACCCACCTGCCTTGTTACACCCACCTGCCTTGTTACACCCACCTGCCTTGTTACACCCACCAGCCTGTTACACCCACCTGCCTTGTTACACCCACCTGCCTTGTTACACCACCTGCCTGTTACACCCACCTGCCTTGTTACACCCACCTGCCTTGTTACACCCACCAGGCCTTGTTACACCCACCTGCCTTGTTACACCCACCTGCCTTGTTACACCCACCTGCCTTGTTACACCACCTGCCTTGTTACACCCACCTGCCTTGTTACACCCACCTGCCTTGTTACACCCACCTGCCTTGTTACACCACCAGCCTTGTTACACCCACTGCCTTGTTACACCCACCTGCCTTGTTACACCACCAGCCTTGTTACACCCACCTGCCTTGTTACACCCACTGCCTTGTTACACCCACCTGCCTTGTTACACCACCTGCCTTGTTACACCCACCAGCCTTGTTACACCCACCTGCCTTGTTACACCCACCTGCCTTGTTACACCCACCTGCCTTGTTACACCCACCAGCCTTGTTACACCACCTGCCTTGTTACACCCACCGCCTTGTTACACCACCTGCCTTGTTACACCCACCAGCCTTGTTACACCACCTGCCTTGTTACACCCACCTGCCTGTTACACCCACCTGCCTTGTTACACCCACAGCCTTGTTACACCCACCTGCCTTGTTACACCCACCTGCCTTGTTACACCCACCAGCCTTGTTACACCCACCTGCCTTGTTACACCCACCTGCCTTGTTACACCCACCTGCCTTGTTACACCCACCACCTTGTTACACCCACCTGCCTTGTTACACCCACCTGCCTTGTTACACCCACCAGCCTTGTTACACCCACCTGCCTTGTTACACCCACCTGCCTTGTTACACCCACCTGCCTTGTTACACCCACCAGCCTTGTTACACCCACCTGCCTTGTTACACCCACCTGCCTGTTACCCCACCTGCCTTGTTACACCCACCTGCCTGTTACACCCACCTGCCTTGTTACACCCACCTGCCTTGTTACACCCACCTGCCTTGTTACACCCACCTGCCTTGTTACACCCACCAGCCTTGTTACACCCACCAGCCTTGTTACACCCACCGCCTTGTTACACCCACCTGCTTGTTACACCACCAGCCTTGTTACACCCACCTGCCTTGTTACACCCACCTGCCTGTTACACC
>WNGS01069236.1:81818-92707 GCA_020271785.1 Procambarus virginalis | reverse complement strand
TCCCAAGGTGGAGATAAGGGAGGCAATTTGAGGGGACACAAATGGCATCCTGGACTCAAAACCCCAGGGAAACGGACACGGACACTCATAGACTCTGACGGACACGGACTCACACGGAATCAAGACACACGCGGAATCAAGACATAACACGGAATCAAGACATAACACGGAATCAAGACACGCAAGGAATCAAGACACGCACGGAATCAAGACACACAAGGAATCAAGACACACACGGAATCAAGACACGCACGGAATCAAGACACACACGGATTCAAGACGCACACGGATTCAAGACACACAAGGAATCAAGACACACACGGATTCAAGACACACAAGGAATCAAGACACACAAGGAATCAAGACATAACACGGAATCAAGACACACAAGGAATCAAGACACACAAGGAATCAAGACACACACGGAATCAAGACACACACGGATTCAAGACACACAAGGAATCAAGACACACAAGGAATCAAGACATAACACGGAATCAAGACACGCACGGAATCAAGACACACAAGGAATCAAGACACACAAGGAATCAAGACATAACACGGAATCAAGACATAACACGGAATCAAGACATAACACGGAATCAAGACACACAAGGAATCAAGACACGCAAGGAATCAAGACACGCAAGGAATCAAGACACGCAAGGAATCAAGACACGCAAGGAATCAAGACACGCAAGGAATCAAGACACGCAAGGAATCAAGACACGCAAGGAATCAAGACACGCAAGGAATCAAGACACGCAAGGAATCAAGACACGCAAGGAATCAAGACACGCAAGGAATCAAGACACGCAAGGAATCAAGACACGCAAGGAATCAAGACACACAAGGAATCAAGACACGCAAGAGATATCACATTTATATTTATATTATCACACAGAAATAAAAATTTTAAACATCAAAGGAATGTGGCGTTTCTTGTTTGTCAAAATACTGTTTTAAATTTGTGAGATGTGAAATTTGTGAGAAATTTGTGAGAAATTTGTGAGATTTGTGAAATGGTGAGAACTGCCAGAAGGAGAATCTATCGAAAGGAGAAACAGGAGAGGGATCTGTGCCCTGTAACCGTTTCGACAGGCTCGAACGCAGCCTGATCATCCGGATTAATAAAGAACACGGCCTACTAGGCCGTGTTCACTACACTACTACTAGACCCCGACTAGGCCTACTAGGCTAGGCTAGGCCTACTAGGCCGACTAGACTAGTCTAGTTCTAGTCTAGTTACTAGTTTCAAAGTACATTTACATTTAGTACATCAAGTACTAAAAGTACATTTCTAACTTGTATAAAGAAGAAGTAAATTTTTTTTCAACCTATGGGAGACAAATCATTGAATATGCAGCCCCAGCCTGTTTTCCGACAGAGCTGAGAGTTATGAGTTACATAACTTCTGGAAAAACTACTTGAGCAATTGAGATGGTTGTGTTGATGAAACATTGTGTTTCACACAATGTTTCATCAACATACAAATTGTGAAAAACATGCAATTCACCTAGAGTCGCCTCCTTTCAACGCTGTAGTCGTAAAAATTCTGATACCTTCTCACCTTCAATGAGATCAGCCTCAGTCAGATCAGCCTGAATGTCAGACTGAATGTCTGAATGATCTCAATGATCTTGACTTGATCTCAATGAGATCTGCTCGTTTCGTGAACAAAATGAGCGGTTCGTCGAAATATGCAGTGAAGTGAAATATCCATTTCACTCATTTCGTCACCTGTATCAGGGATCTGTAATTCCCACATCTCTATTGTCAAAGTCGGGAATTTGTGGAACAAAATCTTCCCCATCATTCCACACAAATAAACCTGCTGTCTTCCGAGAGCCATTAGGGCCATTTCAAAAATGAAGTATCACCACGGCGAGGAATCCGGGGACCAGGAGCTGAAGCAGGTCTAGCAACAGTACGGGCAGGAAGGGTCAAAACTTGTACTATCAGGCGTGGTAAAACACACAGAAACTCCGATTCTACATCACTAAAATCAGAGAATGATTCAATTGTTTCAGACTCGTCGATCATATCATAAACTTGCAATGGAACACATGAACTATGAGCTTGGGCCCGAAGTGGTGTTGAGTAGTAGCGGGTGACTCTCGTGGCATCCTCACCCTCGTGGCACCAACATGTTCACCCTCACTATCCGTGGTTTCTATTTCCTCAGGCTGTGTATAGTCCTCATCTATATCCAAGTCGTCAATATTCGTCAGAAATTCGTCAACGTCTTTGAACAATTCATTGGCTATTTCGTCTTCGGTCATAGACTGCGCAGCGCAGTGCACTGAGCAAGGTCGGACACTGGGTCGTGATGCGCTCGCCATGGTGTCTGGCCACTAACTAAGGCCTGGGAAACAAAGGAGGCCTGCACTAGATTCTTTTTCAAGGTGGCATCTGTTTGTAATCGCCCCTGGCTACGGTATGGGTGACCCCTTTACACCACGGGACATTTGAATCGTGCCTGGCACACTTTGGCGTGCGCATACGCCATGCGCACGGTGGTACATGTTACTCATGGCATATAAATACGCCATGTGCAGTTTAAGGGTTAAACTATTTCACACAGATAGATATATTAGATGAGGAGGGGGAGTCGCCATATAAGTTAAGGAAAATTTGAAATGTAGTCTCAAAGAGGGAAACAAAACTGAGCCACACACAGAAACTATTTGGATAGAATTAAACGAAAAGCTAATACTCTTATAATAGGAGTGATATACAGGCAACCAAACTTAGACAGAATGGAAGCAAAGCACATATGATATGAAATATCTAGAGCATCTAGGTCTAACAGTATTTGTGTCACTTTAATTTTAGTGGAATAAATTGGTATAACAGAACAGGGAATAATGAAGCAGAAGATTTTCTAGAATAATTGGCGATTGCTATCTTATGCAACACATTAAGGAACCAACACGAGAAAATAATATTTTAGATTTAGTGTTAACTAACAGGGAAACACAAATTAATGACATCAAAATTGGAAGTAAGCTAGAGAACAGTTATCAGAAAGAAATCAGATTTAGCATAGAATGGAATAGATCTGTTGGAGAAAATTCTGTTAAAGTGCCAGATTTTCGAAAAGCTGATTTTAATAGCCTAAGAAATTGTTTGGGTCAAATTGATTGGACAGTCTTGGGCATGGGGGTGGGCCGGTCTTGGAGGGAGACGTGAACCCAGCGATAGGTGATGTAAAAAGGGATTTTGATGTGGATTCAAAATATAACTTATTTAAAAATATTCTAAGCAAAGTACAGGAACGTAGTTTACCATACAAATTGAATAGATCGCATACTAATGACCCGAAATGGAAAACAAAGTATCTGAAGAACCTTATAGGTAGAAAGAGTTTAGTTAAAAAGGATAAAGAATGGGGAAGTCTGTTTAGAACAAGAATTCGTACAACTGATTAGAAATAAAAACGAGACAAGGAAAAAAGAAATAAACAAAACTATGACGTTCGTACAGCAGGGCATGCAAGGGCAAATCATAAAGTTTTTTTTCAGTTATATCAAACTAAGATTAAGAAAAGGATAGCTTTATTAAAAACTGATACAGGTCATATAACGGATAGTGACGAAGATATGAGTAGTATGTTTAATAAATAATTTATCTCTGTATTTACTAAAGAGGAAATTAACAATATGCCTTCAGCCTATGTGGGGTGGGGACGAGGACAGGTTGACTAGTTTAGCAGTTACCAGGGAGGATGTAATTAAACAAATAGTAAAACTCAAACCAAACAAATCCCCAGGGCCGGATGAAGTGTTTGCCTTAAAGAATGCAAAGAGGAGCTTTGGGAGCCACTATCTACCATATTTAATAAATCAATAGAGTTAGGTAGAGTGCCAGAGTCATGGAAGGTTGCTAATGTGGAACCAACTTTTAAGACAGGAGATAGATCACTTGCATCAAATTATCGCCCAATTAGCCTAACGTGTATTGTGGGAAAGTTACTTGAATCGATAATGGCCAATACAATTCATCTTCATCTTGAAAAACATAAATAAATGAGCCGCAACATGGTTTTACAAATGGCCGTTCATGTTTAACAAATTTGCTATCTTTTTATTCCAGCATAGTTGAGGTAGTTGATAGTGGTAAGGATTGTGATGTTGTGTACCTTGACTTTAGGAAAGCTTTTGATACAGTGCCATATGAAAGACTGATTAAAAAAGATAGAGGCTCATGGTATTGGGGGTGCTATATTAAGTTGGATTAGGGCATGGCTAAAAAAAAGAAATCAGAGTTATTATAAATGGGGTTAAGTCAGACCGGGAAAATGTTGTAAGTGGAGTGCTCAAGGCTCTGTCCTGTGATGTCTGTTGTTTATAATATATGTAAATGATTTAGATCCAGGTTTGAGTAGCAACATTTGCAAATTTGACGATAATACAAAAATCGGTAGGGAAATAAATATGGAAGAAGACTCACTATCACTTCAAGTCAATGTAAATAGGGTTTTGAAATAGTCAAAAGATTGGCAGATGCAGTTTAGTGCTGATAAATGAAAAGTTTTGAGGCTGGGTAATGATGATAGAGTTACTAGATATGAGGTAGATGGCGGAGCTAGATACAGGGAGCTTGTGGCTGAGCGGACAGAACACTGGATACATGATCCTGTGGTCCTGGATTCGCTCCCGGGCGCCGGCAAGAAACAATGGGCAGAGTTTCTTTCACTCTGATGCGCCTGTTACGTAGCAGTAAATAGGTACCTGGGAGTTAGTCAGCTGTCACGAGCTGCTTCCTGGGGCTAGAGGCCCTGGTCGAGGACTGGGCCGCGGGGACACTAAACCACGAAATCATCTCAAGATAGATGGTGTTGAGATTGCGAAAGGGATCTGGGAGTTATGATTAGTAAGAATTTAAAACTTACGGATCAATGCATGAATGTTCGTAATAAGGCAAATAGGACACTGGGATTTATTAATCGACGCGTTAGTAACAAGACACCTGGTGTTGCTCTTTAGCTCTATCTTGCTCTGGTTAGGTCCCATTTAGATTATGCAGTTCAGTTTTGGTCGCCGTATTATAGAATGGATATACATTCACTTGAATGTGTCCAGTGTAGGATGACAAATTTAATTCCCCAAATTACAAACCTGTCATATGAAGAGAGATTAACAAAGTATAAATTGCATTCACTAGAAAGGCGAAGAGTTAGGACTGACATGATAGAGGTTTACAAGTGGATGAATGAACATAACAAAGGGGATAATAATAGGGTATTAAAAGTATCAACACAAGACAGATCACGACAATGGGTACAAATTGAATAAGTTTACATTTACGAAAGACTTGGGTAAATACTGGTTCGGTAACAGGGTTTTTGATTTGTGGAACCAATTACTGCATAACGTGGAGGAGGTGGGGTCCCTTGATTGTTTCAAACGTGGGTTGGACATGTATATGAGTGGGATTGGGTGTTCATAAATAGGTGCTGCCTCGTATGGGCCAATAAGCCTTCTGCAGTTACTTTTGTACTTATGTTCCTATTTTAGAAT
Source organism: Procambarus virginalis (assembly GCA_020271785.1). Taxonomy (NCBI): domain Eukaryota; kingdom Metazoa; phylum Arthropoda; class Malacostraca; order Decapoda; family Cambaridae; genus Procambarus; species Procambarus virginalis. Next base: position 87,185 of record WNGS01069236.1, on the reverse strand, counting down.
GTATGCTTTAAGTAGAACTTCTTACTTCCAAGTGAGTATATTTCTATATAAGAAAGTAAAAGTTCCATTTTCCGGCTACATCAGACGCCATTAATCGGCCGGCCAACCCCCCCCCTCCCCCCACCGCGTCACTTGTTCCTACTTACCTCACACCCCCCTCCCTTCCCCCCCCCTGCAAGACACCACCAAGCCTACCTTACCTTACAGTCGCCATATTATGTGGCCCGCCACACCCCCCCTACCCACGCTTTACCTGTCTCCGACCTTACCTCACAGTCCCTACCTCTCATTCCCTCATCGTTCATTCATATTTTTGTACAGCTCATTATATTTCATTTTTAGACATTGTATGTTTAGACATTTTTTTGCACCGTAACATATCAAACTATTCATCAGACGTGTTAATGCAGGTGCAGACCAACCGAGACTTGGTTATCAATATGACCTTCAACACCTGAGTCATTAAGTTGCCTCAGGCTCCATGCCCCGAGGCCCTCAACACCTGACCATAAGGCTACCTGCCCCGAGGCCCTCAACACCTGACCATAAGGCTACCTGCCCCGAGGCCCTCAACACCTGACCATAAGGCTACCTGCCCCGAGGCCCTCAACACCTGACCATAAGGCTACATGCCCCGAGGCCCTCAACACCTGACCATAAGGCTACTGCCCGAGGCCCTCAACACCTGACCATAAGGCTACTGCCACCAGGCCCTCAACACCTGACCATAAGGCTACCTGCCACCAGTCCCTCAACACCTGACCATAAGGCTACCTGCCACCAGTCCGTCAGTCAGTGTCAGAGGCCCCTTGTTTTTTGGTGCCGGAAAATAGAAGCTCCAGCAGTCCCCACCTTTTGTTTTTAGGCAGTTACTCATAAGGTGTCACGTTTACTTATAAATTTACGATTTGGAGTTAAACAATTCTTATGATGAATATAATTTCAGAGTTCATAGACGTTTGTTATAGGAAAGTCAGGGCATAGTCTGCTCCCTTCTTATTGAGAATAAACTCTACGGTCATATGCGGATATTTTAGACTGTATTCTTTTAAGTAAAATGCTTACTTACAAACGAGTATATTTCTATATAAGAAACTAAAAGTTCCATTACCCGGCTACATCAGACGTCATTAATAGCCCTTCATACTGAGAATAAACTCTAAGGTCAATATTTATTTTCTTGGAAAATCACACATAAGTTCTTAAAGGATTCTTATGGAACTATGGGCTCACCATAGCCCGTGCTGCTTGGAACTTTTTGTTCCAGGTAGCGAATCTTAAACAACAACAACATCTTATGGAGGAAATTAAAACATTTTCAGAGTTCAGTTTTATGAAAATATTTCAGAGTTCATATAATCAACGAAGTTTATTTAGAAGTTTAAGACCGGAATTATTCAGAGACCATTTTCAGACCAAAAATAGTCAGAGTCCAGTTGGTGCCCAAAATTATTCATAGACCAGTTGAAAAAAGCGAAAATTATTCAGAGACCATTTAAGACCAGTTTGGGCCTGAAAATATTCAGAGTCCAGAAATATGACAGCGATCAGTAAAAGATCAAAATTAGTCAGAGACTATGTTAATTTTCATCAGAGTCTAGTTTGGGATCCAAATTTCACAGAATCCAGCTGTAAGATAGAAAATTAGTCAGAGTCCAGTCGAGACCAAAAAATTTGACAGACAATTTTAAGACCAAAATTTGTCAGCGACTGCATTTATAAGTGCATTTTTGCTACTAATAGCCCAATTTTAAACAGTCATATTTCAGACATAGTAAGTCAAATCAAATCAGTAAGCAAGTTCTTGTTCCCGTTCCCCGCCTTAGTCCACTGTTGGAGATTCTATACTAACAATACAATATCCCTAAAATTTAAACCCGTTTTATTTTAGACTTAGTAAATCAGACCGAGCCAGTAAGCAAGTTCTTGCTGCCGTTCCCCGCTCCAACTCATGTCCTCCGCTTTAGTTCTGTGTTCATCAAAATTAAATCGGATCAAGATGCTCTTCAGTCTATCACCTTTATCAAAAGTAAACATCCTGTCCTTTTATATACCTTTTTTACTCAGCCACGTAAATAATAACTAACGAGTTAATATACACAGACTGTATATTTCTGCATTTTCTTGGATTGTCGGAAAGCCTTTGACACAGTACCGCATAAGAGGCTGGTACATAAGCTGGAGAGACAGGCAGGTGTAGTTGGTAAGGTGCTCCAGTGGGCTCCCACAGGAGTCCCACAGGGCTCTGTACTCGGTCCTATCTTGTTTCTGATATATGTAAATGATCTCCCGGAAGGTATAGATTCATTTCTCTCAATGTTTGCAGACGATGCCAAAATTATGAGACGGATTAAGACAGAAGAGGACTGTTTAAGGCTTCAAGAAGACCTAGACATGCTGAAGGAATGGTCGAACAAATGGTTGTTAGAGTTTAACCCAACCAAATGTAATGTAATGAAGATAGATGTAGGGAGCAGGAGGCCAGATACAAGGTATCATCTGGGAGAGGAAATTCTTCAGGAGTCAGAGAAAGAAAAAGACTTGGGGGTTGATATCACGCCAGACCTGTCTCCTGCAGCCCATATCAAGAGGATAACATCAGCGGCATATGCCAGGCTGGCCAACATACGAACGGCATTCAGAAACTTGTGTAAAGAATCATTCAGAACTTTGTATACCACATATGTCAGGTCAATCCTGGAGTATGCAGCCCCAGCATGGAGTCCATATCTAGTCAAGGATAAGACTAAACTGGAAAAGGTTCAAAGGTTTGCCACCAGACTAGTACCCGAGCTGAGAGGTATGAGCTACGAGGAGAGACTACGGGAATTAAACCTCACTTCGCTGGAAGACAGAAGAGTTGGGGGGGGGGACATGATCACCACATTCAAGATTCTAAAGGGAATTGATAGGGTAGATAAAGACAGGCTATTTAACACAAGGGGCAAACACACAAGGGGACACAGGTGGAAACTGAGTGCCCAAATGTGCCACAGAGATATTAGAAAGAACTTTTTTAGTGTCAGAGTGGTTGACAAATGGAATGCATTTGGAAGTGATGTGGTGGAGGCTGACTCCATACACAGTTTCAAGTGTAGGTATGATAGAGCCCAATAAGCTCAGGAATCTATACACCTGTTGATTGACGGTTGAGAGGCGGGACCAAAGAGCCAGAACTCAACCCCCGCAAACACAACTGGGTGAGTACAACTAGGTGAGTACAACTAGGTGAGTACACACCGTGATAAAAATCACCCGGTCATATCACACCTTACCTTCCATACCCTTTGTTTACTCAGCTATGTAATAATCACACGGTCAAATCACACCTTACCTTTTCCCTCCCTTGCCTTCCCATCCCTTACCTCCACCTCCCCCTTATCTTTTCCCTTTCTTTCCTTTCCCAACTCTCTTTCGTCCTTATCACCCCGCACCTTTTACCTTCCGCCCTTACCTTCTCTTCCCTTACCTTCCAGGCCACAGTACATTCCCCCTCTCTTACCTTCCCCAACTCCCTTTTGCCCTTATCTCCCCACATCCTTTACCTTCCCTCCTTACCTTCTCATCCTTTACCTTCCCCTTCATCTCGCCCATTGCCCAACTTATCCAAACCTTCAATAATCCTAACTGTATTTGTTTATCAATATTCACTGTGTTCTGCGCATTCTCTTCCATGTTTTCTGTGTTCACTCCATGTTCTGTAAATGTTCACATCATGTTCAGTTCATATTTTTCATTAGTTTGTCCATTTTTTCTGCGATCTTTGTCATATTCTCATAATGTTCTCTGCACATTGTAATCATATTTTCTATGTTCGTTTACTTGTTCTCATAATGTTCTTAGCATGTTCTTCACAAGTTTATCATATGTTCTTTAATGTTCTCAATGTACTTAGAATGTTCTTCACAAGTTCAATGTTCATTCTCGTTCATGTTCTATATGTTCTTTGTCATGTTTTATGTTCATCTCATGTTCTTCCTCATGTTTTCACCTTCTCTTACATGTTCTGCAAAATGTTCACAGCATGTTCAGCTCATGTTGATTATGTCTTTAATTTCATTTTTAGTCTGATAAGATAGGTGTGGTGGTGGCGTTACTTGGTGTGCCCCACTCTACACTCTTATTTAGATAAAGTACTAGGAATTTTTCCGTGTACATATTGTCCAGGTTCTTCCCCAGTTCTTGAGAGTAATCACTGGTGATAAAGATATGTTATTATGGTGTCCTTTACTAAATTAATTTCGCAAGGCACCGTCACACGTTGTCACTCTGTATGTAAACAAATGATTTCTCCCTTCGGGGCACTTTACTCTCGAGTTGGCTTCCCCTCTCCCTTAGAGTGAGTAGTTTTCAATTCATATTTATTGACTATTTTTACTGTCTAGACATATGATTGATATAAGATGTGATTATAATATAATTAGATATAAGATTTAAAGGTTATAAGTAGTAACGCTACACTACACTACACATTATTTGTTTATTATAAGTAGTACTTGCTAGTACTATTGATTCGTATTAAGGACTAGCTGTACCCGCCACGCGTTGCTGTGGCTCAGTCTGGTTAAATGGAAAAGAAAGAGAAAATGCACGTTTCTAACTTGTTTAATTTCTCAATACATGTGGGTATACAATATTTTTTCTTGTTCCACTGTCTGTGAAGATATAGAGATTGTCTGATTGACGACTCTAGAACACGTAACATATAATTGTCCATGTGAGAAGCAATCCGTGTCTAGATCTAAACCGCACAATTCTAAAGATTGGCCCTGAGCTTTGTTGATGGTGATTACGAACGTAAATCGAATTGGGAATTACAATCTCTTAAATTGAAATGGCAAATCCGTTGGAATCATAGGAATGTGAGAAATGAGGACATCTTCACCTTTGAAAGGTCCTGTCAAGATTGTTGCTTCTACGACGTTGCTGAATAATTTTTTACTGCAAGCCGCGTGCCATTGCTAAGCTTTGGCTGGTTGATATTTCGTAACATGATAATTGGCACGCCGATTTTTAATCGTAATTCGTGCTGTGGTGGTATCCGTCGCAGATCTAGTGAATTAAAAAGTTCTGTTGGATAATTAACCGCTTCATCTGCTTCCACCACAGTGTCGACGAACTTGTATGTGACTGCCACGTTTCCGTTCCAATTTCCAGAAATTGATGTGAGAATGTTGACCAGACCACACACTAGAAGGTGAAGTGACGACGACGTTTCGGTCCGTCCTGGACCATTCTCAAGTCGATTGACTTGAGAATGATCCAGGACGGACCGAAACGTCGTCGTCCCTTCACCTTCTAGTGTGTGGTCTGGTCCACTACTTTAGTCACGTTATTGTGACTCATCGCCTGCATGTTGATGTGAGA
>WNGS01069236.1:45085-80818 GCA_020271785.1 Procambarus virginalis | reverse complement strand
AGAAGATCTTATTAGATTTCTGCCCGAAACGCTGTGCGTACTAATGGCTTTACAGGATTGTAATTACCATTTTATGTATCCTCACAATCCCAATGTACCTTCTTGTATATACATAAATAAATAAATAAATAAATAAATAATAAATAAATAAATAAATAAATAAATAAATAAATATATATATAAATTTCTCCACCCCGTTATTGAAAGTTTGAATTATTTGATCGTAAATGCTTTTTTGCTTAAGCGTTAGCTTAAGAATATTTGATTGCACATACGACAACAGATCACCTGTGTTGTAATTTTGTTCACGACACAATTCTACATTGAACGAAGTAGCAGCAGATCGATTCGGTGATGGCATTCCCAATTTATTGAGATCTTTGTTCGCGATTTTTAAGCACAAATCTTCAATCATTATCAATGCTTCGTTGTAGATTTCTGATGTGAAATTCATGTTCATATTTGAATTTTCCTTGTGTATTCGATGGACAATATCTTCAGTCATGTGCGATTTGTGTTTCTCCCATACTCTGTTGGAGATGAAGGAGAGCCGGTGGTCAATATGATTGCAAACAACGTACGAATTTGATTTGGAAGTGACGTGTTGGACGTGTCATTAATGCATACATCCAGTGTCGGTCGTTCTCCAATAAATTCAGAGCTTGACGTGCACTACGGATAGTGACATGTGTTACGTCGCGGAGAAATCTCAATTGCTTTAAAGACGTTGGACCGGACACATATACCAATAGCATGCGAAGAAAGAAACATTCATCTTGATTGGAATGCATGGTGTACAGTCTGCATATTGTAGTTTATTTGAATATGCCAAGTTGTCCGTCGACTCGCTCTTCTCGTTTATGTCGTTCAAATGATTTTCTACTGGCATTCCATGTGTAATACGTAGGTACTTCCGAATACAGCAATGTTTTTGCAAATGCGTCATTTTGACATAACATGAATAAAGCAGTTAACGTTGTTGTAGCCGGTGGATTTATTGCTGTTTGTTGCACATTTGCAGCTGTGAAATAAACGTATTGTCCATTTTCTTCTTTTCAAAACAAAAACAAAAAATACTAACGAAATATTTAAATTCAAACGCCGATCAATCGACACAGCTCAATTTCGACACCAATTGCACTGAAAAATAAGAAGAACAATAAAAAAACGGAATGAAAAACAATGAAAAAAGGAACAAATTAGCTTTACTCACCAAATGAACGGTATGGTAAACAACACAGCTCAATTCCAACCCAATGTCACACAAAGTAAAACAAAATGAAAATAAATCAAAATCTATGAAAATTCAATATATCACTGCAATCAGAAACATATTAATTGAATTGTAAGATATCTTGTATCGTATGTTGCTCCTACGTGCAACAGATGGCGAAGTTTTTCAAAACATGCATGTTTTTACCTATCACAGTTGTGGCATCTAAATAGCAGGTATATCCAAAACTCACGTATTCGAAAGGAACGTCGTGTCAAAATTTCAAAGCAGTCGGTGAAGAACTTTCGGAGATTAGCGATTTTGAACAAACGAACATTTCCATTTTTATTTACATAGATTAGCCAGGCAATGTTTTCCAGCGATGCTGTAAGTTCACTCCCCCATAACATTAAATGGGGGCCACATAACATAATGAAACTGAGAATAGAGGAGAACAGATACACAGATTGTATCAGATCATCACAATCTTCACAGATTGCCGTCACAATCTTCACAGAATGTGAAGATCTCAACAAAAATTCCAGATCTACACAATAGAGCAGTGAGAAGTTCCTATATTGAGAGAGGAGGTGGTAAACTAAGCAGCCTTGGATGAATTTGAGGTTACCAGTGATGAGGTCAAAAGGAATGTTTTGGAGCTGAATGTGACAGTCTGTTGGGCCTGACAGAATCTCACTATGGATACTGGAATAGGGTGTAGAAGCAATAAGAGTGCCACTCTCTCTGATGTATAAAAAGTCACTGGAAACAAGAGACACGCACTGGAAACATTAATGAACTTCGTGTACCACAGTATTGCTGTAGGGCATAGTTTTATCTCCTGTAATTTATCTTTGCTTGTTTGCTAATGTCCCGTATTGTTTGCTAGCGTCCCATATGATTTCGATGTCATCCTGAATGTAAACTTCTGGTGTTCCAGATGGAACTATATCCACTTCCATTATTTGTTCTCTCTTCAGTAATTGTAGCTGTCTTCCCTTTATAGTGTAAATTCCTTCTGATCTCCTTACTCTCTTCCCCATCTTCATTACTTCAAAATCTTGGGATATAAATTCAGTAACCATTCAAATTCAGCAACGGAATTCAGAACACTCCTGAAGTTTGTCAAGGTCTTCCTGCAACTTTCTACAGTCCTCCTCAGTTTTTATATTCATCATCACCTCACTCATGTTGGGGCTCACTCCCTCGGGTAGGTCATTCACTTTAATGGAACAATATTGACCCAAAATTTGAGCCTTCGGGTACTCTACCTGTTATATTTAGTGGAAACTGTAGTTTCTATGAAATATTTATTGAGTTGAAGGATATATATACACATTTTACTATAAATATGAATGAATTAAGTAAATTTAAAAGTGAATCTTGTGTAGACATCAGTGTGTAAGTCACCCTCCACCACGAGGTGCAAGAGAAAAATGGAAGACACCGACAGTGTATTATGGGTTGATCTGATGACCGCCAGGACATCAGCGGCCGCTCCCACTCTATGGTCACTGATCTTCCTGAGTAATGGAGATTTTTACTGATATTTAAATCTACAGCTCTCCTTTCTTGGTAATCAGAGAGTAATTATGATGAGCGTGTGTGTGTGTGTGTGTGTGTGTGTGTGTGTGTGTGTGTGTGTGTGTGTGTGTGTGTGTGTGTGTGTGTGCAAGACGTAGAGTCTTCACTCTTACTATTAACTAAGTGTAGTTACAGGTTAAGAGCTACGCTCGTGGTGTCCCGTCCTCCCAGTGCTCTTTGTTATATGACGCTTTGAAACTATTGAGGGTTTTACACACAGAAATCACAATAGCGTGATGTATCATATGAACAAATCCACACGCAGTCGATTAAGGTAGTGTCTGGGATGCTCTCGGACGTAGGTTCGAACCCTCGTCACTGCCCTTGTGGATTTGTTCATTGAGGGTTTTGCCTCCACCATCTCACATAAAGAGTTCCAACCGTCTTCCACTCTCTTTGCCAAAATGAGCTTTCTAATTTTTTGACAGCTATGTTTCCTCAGTTTGGATCTATGAATTCGTGTTCTTAAAGTTCATGTTTTCGAAAATTCTTTTTTACCAATTTTGTAGATTCCACTACTATTTTCTATCAGATGATCATATCACCATTTTTCTTCTATCTTCAAGCTGTCGTATATTTAATGCCTCTAACCTCTCCACAAAGTTGTTGTTTTTCAGTTCCTGAAGCCATTCAGTTGCATGTGTAAACATTTTCCAGTTTATTTATGTGCTTCTTGAAATATGGGCGCCAAACAACTGCTACATTTGCCAACTTCGGTTTTTATACTAAGGTAGTGAACAGTGTTCTTAATATTTCGCCATCCATGTATTTAAAGGTTATTCTTATGTTGGAAAGAGTGCATAAGCCCTAAGCACAATGTTCTTTATGTGGTCCTCTGGTTATTGTTTTCTATCTAAATTTTATAGAAATAATGAAAGTATGTGTATGATGGCCTGTTCCTCTCACTCTACTTCCTCATAAGCCTTTCCTATACTTACTGTCGTATCTAACACAATAATACGCCTTAAAGCAGCGCATTTTCTTGGTTTGCCACTCCGTCCAAAATCCAGCCTTCTAACCTAACCGAAGACTTACGAACCCAGGCAACCCACCTAACCCAACGAGTGCATAGAAAACCCGGAGAAAGACAACGTTATTTTTCACAGTGGCTTTTGGTGGGTTGGTCACAGACAGCGTCAACGATACATTATTATTAAATAATCTTTATACTGATTGTTCTAAGCAATTATCAGGAGAAATCTAGAAGCCAACATGACAATGTAGTACATAACCTAATAGTAACATGTTCTTTACCTAATTATCCCCTGGGTTCTCTAGACCTAAACATCCATGTTCTCTAGACCTAAACATCCCATGTTCTCTAGACCTAAACATCCCATGTTCTCTAGACCTAAACATCCCTGTGTTCTCTAGACCTAAACATCCCATGTTCTCTAGACCTAAACATCCCATGTTCTCTAGACCTAAACATCCCTGTGTTCTCTAGACCTAAACATCCCATGTTCTCTAGACCTAAACATCCCATGTTCTCTAGACCTAAACATCCCATGTTCTCTAGACCTAAACATCCCATGTTCTCTAGACCTAAACATCCCATGTTCTCTAGACCTAAACATCCCCCGTTCTCTAGAACTAAACATCCGTGTTCTCTAGAACTAAACATCCCCATGTTTTCTAGACCAAACATCCCTGTGTTCTCTAGACCTAAACATCCTGTGTTCACTAGACCTAAACATCCCATGTTCTCTAGACCTAAACATCCTGTGTTCACTAGACCTAAACATTCCATGTTCTCTAGACCTAAACATCCTGTGTTCTCTAGACCTAAACATCCCATGTTTTCTAGACCTAAACATCCCCCGTATTCTCTAGAACTAAACATCTAGTGTTCTCTAGAACTAATCATTCCCCAATGTTTTCTAGACCAAACATCCCTGTGTTCTCTAGACCTAAACATCCTGTGTTCTCTACACCTAAACATCCCGTGTTCTCTAGACCTAAACATCCTGTGTTCTCTACACCTAAACATCCCGTGTTCTCTAGACCTAAACATCCCGTGTTCTCTAGACCTAAACATCCCGTTCTCTAGACCTAAACATCCCCCGTATTCTCTAGAACTAACATCTCGTGTTCTCTAGAACTATCATTCCCCAATGTTTTCTAGACCTAAACATCCTGTGTTCTCTAAACCCTAAACATCCCGCGTTCTCTAGACCTAAACATCCCGTGTTCTCTAGACCTAAACATCCCGTGTTCTCTAGACCTAAACATCTCGTGTTCCCTAGACCTAAACATCCTGTGTTCTCTAGAACTAACATCGTCATCATGACCATTACATTTCCAGCATTATAAATATGCCTATTAACCATCACCATAGTCATCATGAATATTTATCACACTCCTATCATAGTCATCATGACTATTACACTCCCAACATAGTCATCATGACTATTACACTCCCAACATAGCCATCATGACTATTACACTCCCAACATAGTCATCATGACTATTACACTCCCAACATGGTCATCATGACTATTACACTCCCAACATAGCCATCATGATTATTACACTCCCAACATAGCCATCATGACTATTACACTCCCAACATAGTCATCATGACTATTACACTCCCAACATAGCCATCATGATTATTACACTCCCAACATAGCCATCATGACTATTACACTCCCAACATAGCCATCATGACTATTACACTCCCAACATAGTCATCATGACTATTACACTCCCAACATAGTCATCATGACTATTACACTCCCAACATAGTCATCATGACTATTACCCTCCCAACATAGTCATCATGACTATTACACTCCCAACATAGTCATCATGACTATTACACTCCCAACATAGTCATCATGACTATTACACTCCCAACATAGTCATCATGACTATTACACTCCCAACATAGTCATCATGACTATTACACTCCCAACATAGTCATCATGACTATTACACTCCCAACATAGTCATCATGACTATTACACTCCCAACATAGTCATCATGACTATTACACTCCCAACATAGTCATCATGACTATTACACTCCCAACATAGTCATCATGACTATTACACTCCCAACATAGTCATCATGACTATTACACTCCCAACATACTCATGTTGACTATTACACTCCCACATAGTCATCATGACCATTACACTCCAACATAGTCATCATGACTATTACACTCCCAACATAGTCACATGACTATTACACTCCCAACATAGTCATCATGACTATTACACTCCCAACATAGCCATGTGACTATTACACTCCCAACATAGTCATCATGACTATTACACTCCCAACATCGACACACGCTGAATCAAAGCTGTTAGGTATTCAAGACACGGCCTAACTGTCAACACAAATTAACAACTTCACATGTCAATCATTGCAACAGTTGATAAATAGACACTAACTAACCTGCTACGACATATAATACAAGTGCCAAATTTGTTTCAGAGGCAACTCCAGCGTGGCCTAGTCGGATAGAACATGTTCTTAATCCGGATAGACCTGCGTTCGAGCCTGTCGGAACGGTTGCAAGTACAGGGCACAGATTCTCTGTGTGTCCCCTCCTGTAGGAGCATCAGTTTCGATAGACTCTCTGGATAGCCGAAGATTGATTGACTGACCCCTTGAATGTGGGGAAGAGTTGAAGTCCGGGGGCCCACGGACGGATACCTGGATCACTGACCTCGGGCAGTCTTTCAATCCACCTGGATTTCAGGTGGGGTGAAGGGAAGCAATTTGGGTCGACCACAATAGCTTCCTGGACCCAAACCCCAAAGACACCCGGACANAAATTGCAATGGAACACATGAACTATGAGCTTGGGCCCGAAGTGGTGTTGAGTAGTAGCGGGTGACTCTCGTGGCATCCTCACCCTCGTGGCACCAACATGTTCACCCTCACTATCCGTGGTTTCTATTTCCTCAGGCTGTGTATAGTCCTCATCTATATCCAAGTCGTCAATATCAGATTCGTCAACGTCTTTGAACAATTCATTGGCTATTTCGTCTTCGGTCATAGACTGCGCAGCGCAGTGCACTGAGCAAGGTCGGACACTGGGTCGTGATGCGCTCGCCATGGTGTCTGGCCACTAACTAAGGCCTGGGAAACAAAGGAGGCCTGCACTAGATTTTTTTCAAGGTGGCATCTGTTTGTAATCGCCCCTGGCTACGGTATGGGTGACCCCTTTACACCACGGGACATTTGAATCGTGCCTGGCACACTTTGGCGTGCGCATACGCCATGCGCACGGTGGTACATGTTACTCATGGCATATAAATACGCCATGCGCAGTTTAAGGGTTAAACTATTTCACACAGATAGATATATTAGATGAGGAGGGGGAGTCGCCATATAAGTTAAGGAAAATTTGAAATGTAGTCTCAAAGAGGGAAACAAAACTGAGCCACACACAGAAACTATTTGGATAGAATTAAACGAAAAGCTAATACTCTTATAATAGGAGTTATATACAGGCAACCAAACTTAGACAGAATGGAAGCAAAGCACATATGATATGAAATATCTAGAGCATCTAGGTCTAACAGTATTTGTGTCACTTTAATTTTAGTGGAATAAATTGGTATAACAGAACAGGGAATAATGAAGCAGAAGATTTTCTAGAATAATTGGCGATTGCTATCTTATGCAACACATTAAGGAACCAACACGAGAAAATAATATTTTAGATTTAGTGTTAACTAACAGGGAAACACAAATTAATGACATCAAAATTGGAAGTAAGCTAGAGAACAGTTATCAGAAAGAAATCAGATTTAGCATAGAATGGAATAGATCTGTTGGAGAAAATTCTGTTAAAGTGCCAGATTTTCGAAAAGCTGATTTTAATAGCCTAAGAAATTGTTTGGGTCAAATTGATTGGACAGTCTTGGGCATGGGGGTGGGCCGGTCTTGGAGGGAGACGTGAACCCAGCGATAGGTGATGTAAAAAGGGATTTTGATGTGGATTCAAAATATAACTTATTTAAAAATATTCTAAGCAAAGTACAGGAACGTAGTTTACCATACAAATTGAATAGATCGCATACTAATGACCCGAAATGGAAAACAAAGTATCTGAAGAACCTTATAGGTAGAAAGAGTTTAGTTAAAAAGGATAAAGAATGGGGAAGTCTGTTTAGAACAAGAATTCGTACAACTGATTAGAAATAAAAACGAGACAAGGAAAAAAGAAATAAACAAAACTATGACGTTCGTACAGCAGGGCATGCAAGGGCAAATCCTAAAGTTTTTTTTCAGTTATATCAAACTAAGATTAAGAAAAGGATAGCTTTATTAAAAACTGATACAGGTCATATAACGGATAGTGACGAAGATATGAGTAGTATGTTTAATAAATAATTTATCTCTGTATTTACTAAAGAGGAAATTAACAATATGCCTTCAGCCTATGTGGGGTGGGGACGAGGACAGGTTGACTAGTTTAGCAGTTACCAGGGAGGATGTAATTAAACAAATAGTAAAACTCAAACCAAACAAATCCCCAGGGCCGGATGAAGTGTTTGCCTTAAAGAATGCAAAGAGGAGCTTTGGGAGCCACTATCTACCATATTTAATAAATCAATAGAGTTAGGTAGAGTGCCAGAGTCATGGAAGGTTGCTAATGTGGAACCAACTTTTAAGACAGGAGATAGATCACTTGCATCAAATTATCGCCCAATTAGCCTAACGTGTATTGTGGGAAAGTTACTTGAATCGATAATGGCCAATACAATTCATCTTCATCTTGAAAAACATAAATAAATGAGCCGCAACATGGTTTTACAAATGGCCGTTCATGTTTAACAAATTTGCTATCTTTTTATTCCAGCATAGTTGAGGTAGTTGATAGTGGTAAGGATTGTGATGTTGTGTACCTTGACTTTAGGAAAGCTTTTGATACAGTGCCACATGAAAGACTGATTAAAAAAGATAGAGGCTCATGGTATTGGGGGTGCTATATTAAGTTGGATTAGGGCATGGCTAAAAAAAAGAAATCAGAGTTATTATAAATGGGGTTAAGTCAGACCGGGAAAATGTTGTAAGTGGAGTGCCTCAAGGCTCTGTCCTGTGATGTCTGTTGTTTATAATATATGTAAATGATTTAGATCCAGGTTTGAGTAGCAACATTTGCAAATTTGACGATAATACAAAAATCGGTAGGGAAATAAATATGGAAGAAGACTCACTATCACTTCAAGTCAATGTAAATAGGGTTTTGAAATAGTCAAAAGATTGGCAGATGCAGTTTAGTGCTGATAAATGAAAAGTTTTGAGGCTGGGTAATGATGATAGAGTTACTAGATATGAGGTAGATGGCGGAGCTAGATACAGGGAGCTTGTGGCTGAGCGGACAGAACACTGGATACATGATCCTGTGGTCCTGGATTCGCTCCCGGGCGCCGGCAAGAAACAATGGGCAGAGTTTCTTTCACTCTGATGCGCCTGTTACGTAGCAGTAAATAGGTACCTGGGAGTTAGTCAGCTGTCACGAGCTGCTTCCTGGGGCTAGAGGCCCTGGTCGAGGACTGGGCCGCGGGGACACTAAACCACGAAATCATCTCAAGATAGATGGTGTTGAGATTGCGAAAGGGATCTGGGAGTTATGATTAGTAAGAATTTAAAACTTACGGATCAATGCATGAATGTTCGTAATAAGGCAAATAGGACACTGGGATTTATTAATCGACGCGTTAGTAACAAGACACCTGGTGTTGCTCTTTAGCTCTATCTTGCTCTGGTTAGGCCCATTTAGATTATGCAGTTCAGTTTTGGTCGCCGTATTATAGAATGGATATACATTCACTTGAATGTGTCCAGTGTAGGATGACAAATTTAATTCCCCAAATTACAAACCTGTCATATGAAGAGAGATTAACAAAGTATAAATTGCATTCACTAGAAAGGCGAAGAGTTAGGACTGACATGATAGAGGTTTACAAGTGGATGAATGAACATAACAAAGGGGATAATAATAGGGTATTAAAAGTATCAACACAAGACAGATCACGACAATGGGTACAAATTGAATAAGTTTACATTTACGAAAGACTTGGGTAAATACTGGTTCGGTAACAGGGTTTTTGATTTGTGGAACCAATTACTGCATAACGTGGAGGAGGTGGGGTCCCTTGATTGTTTCAAACGTGGGTTGGACATGTATATGAGTGGGATTGGGTGTTCATAAATAGGTGCTGCCTCGTATGGGCCAATAAGCCTTCTGCAGTTACTTTTGTACTTATGTTCCTATTTTAGAATGTATGCTTTAAGTAGAACTTCTTACTTCCAAGTGAGTATATTTCTATATAAGAAAGTAAAAGTTCCATTTTCCGGCTACATCAGACGCCATTAATCGGCCGGCCAACCCCCCCCTCCCCCCACCGCGTCACTTGTTCCTACTTTACCTCACACCCCCCCCTCCCCCCCCCCCCCCCCCCCCCCCCTGCAAGACACCACCAAGCCTACCTTACCTTACAGTCGCCATATTATGTGGCCCGCCACCCCCCCCCCTACCCACGCTTTACCTGTCTCCGACCTTACCTCACAGTCCCTACCTCTCATTCCCTCATCGTTCATTCATATTTTGTACAGCTCATTATATTTCATTTTTAGACATTGTATGTTTAGACATTTTTTTGCACCGTAACATATCAAACTATTCATCAGACGTGTTAATGCAGGTGCAGACCAACCGAGACTTGGTTATCAATACCTGACCATTCGGCTACCTGAGTCCTACACCTGACCATAAGGCTACCATGCCCCGAGGCCCTCAACACCTGACCATAAGGCTACCTGCCCCGAGGTCCTCAACACCTGACCATAAAGCTACATGCCCCGAGGCCCTCAACACCTGACCATAAGGCTACATGCCCCGAGGCCCTCAACACCTGACCATAAGGCTACATGCCCCGAGGCCCTCAACACCTGACCATAAGGCTACATGCCCCGAGGCCCTCAACACCTGACCATAAGGCTACCTGCCCCGAGGCCCTCAACACCTGACCATAAGGCTACCTGCCACCAGTCCCTCAACACCTGACCATAAGGCTACCTGCCACCAGTCCGTCAGTCACTGTCAGAGGCCCCTTGTTTTTTGGTGCCGGAAAATAGAAGCTCCAGCAGTCCCCACCTTTTGTTTTTAGGCAGTTACTCATAAGGTGTCACGTTTACTTATAAATTTACGATTTGGAGTTAAAGGATTCTTATGATGAATATAATTTCAGAGTTCATAGACGTTTGTTATAGGAAAGTCAGGGCATAGTCTGCTCCCTTCTTATTGAGAATAAACTCTACGGTCATATGCGGATATTTTAGACTGTATTCTTTTAAGTAAAATGCTTACTTACAAACGAGTATATTTCTATATAAGAAACTAAAAGTTCCATTACCCGGCTACATCAGACGTCATTAATAGCCCTTCATACTGAGAATAAACTCTAAGGTCAATATTTATTTTCTTGGAAAATCACACATAAGTTCTTAAAGGATTCTTATGGAACTATGGGCTCACCATAGCCCGTGCTGCTTGGAACTTTTTGTTCCAGGTAGCGAATCTTAAACAACAACAACATCTTATGGAGGAAATTAAAACATTTTCAGAGTTCAGTTTTATGAAAATATTTCAGAGTTCATATAATCAACGAAGTTTATTTAGAAGTTTAAGACCGGAATTATTCAGAGACCATTTTCAGACCAAAAATAGTCAGAGTCCAGTTGGTGCCCAAAATTATTCATAGACCAGTTGAAAAAAGCGAAAATTATTCAGAGACCATTTAAGACCAGTTTGGGCCTGAAAATATTCAGAGTCCAGAAATATGACAGCGATCAGTAAAAGATCAAAATTAGTCAGAGACTATGTTAATTTTCATCAGAGTCTAGTTTGGGACCCAAATTTCACAGAATCCAGCTGTAAGATAGAAAATTAGTCAGAGTCCAGTCGAGACCAAAAAATTTGACAGACAATTTTAAGACCAAAATTTGTCAGCGACTGCATTTATAAGTGCATTTTTGGTACTAATAGCCCAATTTTAAACAGTCATATTTCAGACATAGTAAGTCAAATCAAATCAGTAAGCAAGTTCTTGTTCCCGTTCCCCGCCTTAGTCCACTGTTGGAGATTCAATACTAACAATACAATATCCCTAAAATTTAAACCCGTTTTATTTTAGACTTAGTAAATCAGACCGAGCCAGTAAGCAAGTTCTTGCTGCCGTTCCCCGCTCCAACTCATGTCCTCCGCTTTAGTTCTGTGTTCATCAAAATTAAATCGGATCAAGATGCTCTTCAGTCTATCACCTTTATCAAAAGTAAACATCCTGTCCTTTTATATACCTTTTTTACTCAGCCACGTAAATAATAACTAACGAGTTAATATACACAGACTGTATATTTCTGCATTTTCTTGGATTGTCGGAAAGCCTTTGACACAGTACCGCATAAGAGGCTGGTACATAAGCTGGAGAGACAGGCAGGTGTAGTTGGTAAGGTGCTCCAGTGGGCTCCCACAGGAGTCCCACAGGGCTCTGTACTCGGTCCTATCTTGTTTCTGATATATGTAAATGATCTCCCGGAAGGTATAGATTCATTTCTCTCAATGTTTGCAGACGATGCCAAAATTATGAGACGGATTAAGACAGAAGAGGACTGTTTAAGGCTTCAAGAAGACCTAGACATGCTGAAGGAATGGTCGAACAAATGGTTGTTAGAGTTTAACCCAACCAAATGTAATGTAATGAAGATAGATGTAGGGAGCAGGAGGCCAGATACAAGGTATCATCTGGGAGAGGAAATTCTTCAGGAGTCAGAGAAAGAAAAAGACTTGGGGGTTGATATCACGCCAGACCTGTCTCCTGCAGCCCATATCAAGAGGATAACATCAGCGGCATATGCCAGGCTGGCCAACATACGAACGGCATTCAGAAACTTGTGTAAAGAATCATTCAGAACTTTGTATACCACATATGTCAGGTCAATCCTGGAGTATGCAGCCCCAGCATGGAGTCCATATCTAGTCAAGGATAAGACTAAACTGGAAAAGGTTCAAAGGTTTGCCACCAGACTAGTACCCGAGCTGAGCTACGAGGAGAGCTCGGGTACATCATTCTCAAGTCGATTGACTTGAGAATGATCCAGGACGGACCGAAACGTCGTCGTCCCTTCACCTTCTAGTGTGTGGTCTGGTCAACATACTTTAGTCACGTTATTGTGACTCATCGCCTGCATGTTGATGTGAGAATATCTCAGCTGATGAGTCGTTTTGCAGTTGGACTCGCATATTTGTAGTTAATTTTAACATCTTTAAGTGGCGCCACAAAGTAGAGTATTTCAGTTAAGCATTTACTTCGTCCGATGGTGTTGATCGAGGAATTGCAGGTAATGTTTGCATGAAATCTCCTGCAAGCAATATTAATGCGTTCCCAAATGGTCTGATGTTTCCACGCAAATCTTGCAATGATCGATCAAGAGCCTTGAGCGATTTTTTGCGGGCCATTGTGCATTCAGCCCAAACAATAAGTTTACATTTCTGCAATACTTTTCCCATGCCGGATGCTTTGGAAATGTTGCACGTGGGAGTTTCAATGAAATGCATGTTCAATGGCAATTTCAAAGCCGAAGTAGCAGTTCTTCCACCTGTTAGCAATGTCACAGATATTCCGGACGATGCAAGAGCTAAGGTTATGCCATTTTGGGATCGAAATGCTGCCAAAATCAATCTAATTAGAAAGGTTTTACAGTTCCTCCTGATGCATCTTAGATTAGAAGATCTTATTAGATTTCTGCCCGAAACGCTGTGCGTACTAATGGCTTTACAAGATTGTAATTACCATTTTATGTATCCTCACAATCCCAATGTACCTTCTTGTATATACATAAATAAATAAATAAATAAATAAATAAATAAATAAATAAATAAATATATATAAATTTCTCCACCCCGTTATTGACAGTTTGAATTATTTGATCGTAAATGCTTTTTTGCTTAAGCGTTAGCTTAAGAATATTTGATTGCACATACGACAACAGATCACCTGTGTTGCAATTTTGTTCACGACGCAATTCAACATTGAACGAAGTAGCAGCAGATCGATTCGGTGATGGCATTCCCAATTTATTGAGATCTTTGTTCGCGATTTTTAAGCACAAATCTTCAATCATTATCAATGCTTCGTTGTAGATTTCTGCTGTGAAATTCATGTTCATATTTGAATTTTCCTTGTGTATTCGATGGACAATATCTTCAGTCATGTGCGATTTGTGTTTCTCCCATACTCTGTTGGAGATGAAGGAGAGCCGGTGGTCAATATGATTGCAAACAACGTACGAATTTGATTTGGAAGTGACGTGTTGGACGTGTCATTAATGCATACATCCAGTGTCGGTCGTTCTCCAATAAATTCAGAGCTTGACGTGCACTACGGATAGTGACATGTGTTACGTCGCGGAGAAATCTCAATTGCTTTAAAGACGTTGGACCGGACACATATACCAATAGCATGCGAAGAAAGAAACATTCATCTTGATTGGAATGCATGGTGTACAGTCTGCATATTGTAGTTTATTTGAATATGCCAAGTTGTCCGTCGACTCGCTCTTCTCGTTTATGTCGTTCAAATGATTTTCTACTGGCATTCCATGTGTAATACGTAGGTACTTCCGAATACAGCAATGTTTTTGCAAATGCGTCATTTTGACATAACATGAATAAAGCAGTTAACGTTGTTGTAGCCGGTGGATTTATTGCTGTTTGTTGCACATTTGCAGCTGTGAAATAAACGTATTGTCCATTTTCTTCTTTTCAAAACAAAAACAAAAAATACTAACGAAATATTTAAATTCAAACGCCGATCAATCGACACAGCTCAATTTCGACACCAATTGCACTGAAAAATAAGAAGAACAATAAAAAAACGGAATGAAAAACAATGAAAAAAGGAACAAATTAGCTATACTCACAAAATGAACGGTATGGTAAACAACACAGCTCAATTCCAACCCAATGTCACACAAAGTAAAACAAAATGAAAATAAATCAAAATCTATGAAAATTCAATATATCACTGCAATCAGAAACATATTAATTGAATTGTAAGATATCTTGTATCGTATGTTGCTCCTACGTGCAACAGATGGCGAAGTTTTTCAAAACATGCATGTTTTTACCTATCACAGTTGTGGCATCTAAATAGCAGGTATATCCAAAACTCACGTATTCGAAAGGAACGTCGTGTCAAAATTTCAAAGCAGTCGGTGAAGAACTTTCGGAGATTAGCGATTTTGAACAAACGAACATTTCCATTTTTATTTACATAGATTAGCCAGGCAATGTTTTCCAGCGATGCTGTAAGTTCACTCCCCCATAACATTAAATGGGGGCCACATAACATAATGAAACTGAGAATAGAGGAGAACAGATACACAGATTGTATCAGATCATCACAATCTTCACAGATTGCCATCACAATCTTTACAGATTGCCGTCACAATCTTCACAGATTGTGAAGATCTCAACAAAAATTCCAGATCTACACAATAGAGCAGTGAGAAGTTCCTATATTGAGAGAGGAGGTGGTAAACTAAGCAGCCTTGGATGAATTTGAGGTTACCAGTGATGAGGTCAAAAGGAATGTTTTGGAGCTGAATGTGACAGTCTGTTGGGCCTGACAGAATCTCACTATGGATACTGGAAGAGGGTGTAGAAGCAATAAGAGTGCCACTCTCTCTGATGATGTATAAAAGGTCACTGGAAACAAGAGACACGTACTGGAAACATTAATGAACTTCGTGTACCACAGTATTGCTGTAGGGCATAGTTTTATCTCCTGTAATTATCTTTGCTTGTTTGCTAATGTCCCATATTGTTTGCTAGCGTCCCATATGATTTCGATGTCATCCTGAATGTAAACTTCTGGTGTTCCAGATGGAACTATATCCACTTCCATTATTTGTTCTCTCTTCAGTAATTGTAGCTGTCTTCCCTTTATAGTGTAAATTCCTTCTGATCTCCTTACTCTCTTCCCCATCTTCATTACTTCAAAATCTTGGGATATAAATTCAGTAACCATTCAAATTCAGTAATGGATTTCAGAACACTCCTGAAGTTTGTCAAGGTCTTCCTGCAACTTTCTACAGTCCTCCTCAGTTTTTATATTCATCATCACCTCACTCATGTTGGGGCTCACTCCCTCGGGTAGGTCATTCACTTTAATGGAACAATATTGACCCAAAATTTGAGCCTTCGGGTACTCTACCTGTTATATTTAGTGGAAACTGTAGTTTCTATGAAATATTTATTGAATTGAAGGATATATATACACATTTTACTATAAATATGAATGAATTAAGTAAATTTAAAAGTGAATCTTGTGTAGACATCAGTGTGTAAGTCACCCTCCACCACGAGGTGCAAGAGAAAAATGGAAGACACCGACAGTGTATTATGGGTTGATCTGATGACCGCCAGGACATCAGCGGCCGCTCCCACTCTATGGTCACTGATCTTCCTGAGTAATGGAGATTTTTACTGATATTTAAATCTACAGCTCTCCTTTCTTGGTAATCAGAGAGTAATTATGTGTATGAGTGAGCGTGTGTGTGTGTGTGGGGCAAGACGTAAGAGTCTTCACTCTTACTATTAACTAAGTGTAGTTACAGGTCAAGAGCTACGCTCGTGGTGTCCCGTCCTCCCAGTGCTCTTTGTTATATGACGCTTTGAAACTATTGAGGGTTTTACACACAGAAATCACAATAGCGTGATGTATCATATGAACAAATCCACACGCAGTCGATTAAGGTAGTGTCTGGGATGCTCTCGGACGTAGGTTCGAACCCTCGTCACTGCCCTTGTGGATTTGTTCATTGAGGGTTTTGCCTCCACCATCTCACATAAAGAGTTCCAACCGTCTTCCACTCTCTTTGCCAAAATGAGCTTTCTAATTTTTTGACAGCTATGTTTCCTCAGTTTGGATCTATGAATTCTTGTTCTTAAAGTTCATGTTTTCGAAAATTCTTTTTTACCAATTTTGTAGATTCCACTACTATTTTCTATCAGATGATCATATCACCACTTTTTCTTCTATCTTCAAGCTGTCGTATATTTAATGCCTCTAACCTCTCCACAAAGTTGTTGTTTTTCAGTTCCTGAAGCCATTCAGTTGCATGTGTAAACATTTTCCAGTTTATTTATGTGCTTCTTGAAATATGGACGCCAAACAACTGCTACATTTGCCAACTTCGGTTTTTATACTAAGGTAGTGAACAGTGTTCTTAATATTTCGCCATCCATGTATTTAAAGGTTATTCTTATGTTGGAAAGAGTGCATAAGCCCTAAGCACAATGTTCTTTATGTGGTCCTCTGGTTATTGTTTTCTATCTAAATTTTATAGAAATAATGAAAGTATGTGTATGATGGCCTGTTCCTCTCACTCTACTTCCTCATAAGCCTTTCCTATACTTACTGTCGTATCTAACACAATAATACGCCTTAAAGCAGCGCATTTTCTTGGTTTGCCACTCCGTCCAAAATCCAACCTTCTAACCTAACCGAAGACTTACGAACCCAGGCAACCCACCTAACCCAACGAGTGCATAGAAAACTCGGAGAAAGACACCGTTATTTTTCACAGTGGCTTTTGGTGGGTTGGTCACAGACAGCGTCAACGATTCATTATTATTAAATAATCTTTATACTGATTGTTCTAAGCAATTATCAGGAGAAATCTAGAAGCCAACATGACAATGTAGTACATAACCTAATAGTAACATGTTCTTTACCTAATTATCCCCTGGGTTCTCTAGACCTAAACATCCCATGTTCTCTAGACCTAAACATCCCCATATTCTCTAGACCTAAACATCCCATGTTCTCTAGACCTAAACATCCCTGTGTTCTCTAGACCTAAACATCCCTGTGTTCTCTAGACCTAAACATCCCATGTTCTCTAGACCTAAACATCCATGTTCTCTAGACCTAAACATCCCATGTTCTCTAGACCTAAACATCCCTGTGTTCTCTAGACCTAAACATCCCATGTTCTCTAGACCTAAACATCCATGTTCTCTAGACCTAAACATCCCTGTGTTCTCTACACCTAAACATCCCCGTATTCTCTAGAACTAAACATCTCGTGTTCTCTAGAACTAATCATTCCCCAATGTTTTCTAGACCAAAACATCCCTGTGTTCTCTAGACCTAAACATCTGTGTTCACTAGACCTAAACATCCCATGTTCTCTAGACCTAAACATCCCCCGTATTCTCTAGAACTAAACATCTAGTGTTCTCTAGAACTAATCATTCCCAATGTTTTCTAGACCAAAACATCCTGTGTTCTCTAACCTAAACATCCGTGTTCTCTAGACCTAAACATCCCGTGTTCTCTAGACCTAAACATCCTTTGTTCTCTAGACCTAAACATCCCATGTTCTCTAGACCTAACATCCCCGTATTCTCTAGAACTAAACATCTCGTGTTCTCTAGAACTAATCATTCCCAATGTTTTATAGACCTAAACATCCTGTGTTCTCTATACCTAAACATCCCGCGTTCTCTAGACCTAAACATCCCGTGTTCTCTAGACCTAAACATCCGTGTTCTCTAAACCTAAACATCTCGTGTTCCCTAGACCTAAACATCCTGTGTTCTCTAGAACTAAACATCGTCATCATGACCATTACATTTCCAGCATTAAAATATGCCTATTACCCATCAGCCATAGTCATCATGAATATTTATCACACTCCTATCATAGTCATCATGACTATTACACTCCCAACATAGTCATCATAACTATTACACTCCCAACATGGTCATCATGACTATTACACTCCCAACATAGTCATCATGACCATTACACTCCCAACATAGTCATCATGACCATTACACTCCCAACATAGTCATCATGACTATTACACTCCCAACATAGTCATCATGACTATTACGCTCCCAACATAGTCATCATGACCATTACGCTCCCAACATAGTCATCATGACCATTACGCTCCCAACATAGTCATCATGACCATTACACTCCCAACATAGTCATCATGACCATTACGCTCCCAACATAGTCATCATGACCATTACACTCCCAACATAGTCATCATGACTATTACACTCCCAACATAGTCATCATGACTATTACACTCCCAACATAGTCATCATGACTATTACACTCCCAACATAGCCATCATGACTATTACACTCCCAACATAGTCATCATGACTATTACACTCCCAACATAGCCATGTTGACTATTACACTCCCAACATAGTCATCATGACTATTACACTCCCAACATCGACACACGCTGAATCAAAGCTGTTAGGTATTTCTAACTGTCAACACAAATTAACAACTTCACATGTCAATCATTGCAACAGTTGATAAATAGACACTAACTAACCTTGCTACGACATATAAATACAAGTGCCAAATTTGTTTTAGAAGGCAACTCCAGCGTGGCCTAGTCGGATAGAACATGTTCTTAATCCGGATAGACCTGCGTTCGAGCCTGTCGGAACGGTTGCAAGTACAGGGCACAGATTTCTCTGTGTCCCCTCCTGTAGGAGCATCAGTTTCGATAGACTCTCTGGATAGCCGAAGATTGATTGACTGACCCCTTGGAATGTGGGGAAGGGTTGAAGTCCGGGGGCCCACGGACGGATACCTGGATCCACTGACCTCGGGCAGGTCTTTCAATCCACCTGGATTTCAGGTGGGGAGAAGGGAAGCAATTTGGGTCGACACAAATAGCTTCCTGGACCCAAAACCCCAAAGACACCCGGACAGTCAAGACGCACACGGCCTCAGAAGACACAGGATCAAGACACACACGGACTCAAGACACACACGGACTCAAGACACGATCCCAAGGTGTAAGGATAAGGGAGGCAATAAGATAATATAAAAGGAGATAAGGGATGATCACACAAGGATAAAGGAGGCAATTTGAGGGGACACAAATGGCATTCTGGACTCAAAACCCCAGGGAAACGGACACTGACACGGACACGGACATCATAGACTCTGACGGACACGTACACATACGGAATCAATACACACTCACACGGACTTAAGACACACACGGACACATACGGAATCAATAACACACGGACACGGACACCTACGGAATCAATACACACACACACGGACTCAAGACACACACGAACTCAAGACACACACGAACTCAAGATACACATGGACACTGACACGATCCCTGACAAGGGACAGATGAGATAGGTGGAGATAAGGGAGGCAATTTGAGGGGACACAAATGACATCCTGGACTCAAAACCCCAGGGACACGGACACTGACACGGACACTGACACGGACATGGACTCATAGACTAACTCATAGACTCAAACGGAATCAAGACACACAAGGAATCAAGACATAACACGGAATCAAGACACACAAGGAATCAAGACACACACGAAATCAAGACACACAAGGAATCAAGACATAACACGGAATCAAGACACACAAGGAATCAAGACACACGAGGAATCAAGACACACGAGGAATCAAGACACACGAGGAATCAAGACACACGAGGAATCAAGACACACGAGGAATCAAGACACACGAGGAATCAAGACACACGAGGAATCAAGACACACAAGGACTCAAGACACAACACGGAATCAAGACACAACACGGAATCAAGACACACAAGGAATCAAGACACACAGGACTCAAGACACAACACGAATCAAGACACACACGGAATCAAGACACACACGGAATCAAGACATAACAAGGAATCAAGACATAACACGGAATCAAGACACACAAGAAATCAAGACACACACGGAATCAAGACACACAGGAATCAAGACACACACGGAATCAAGACACATACACCAAATCAAGACACACACGGAATCAAGACAACAAGGAATCAAGACACACACGGAATCAAGACACACAAGGAATCAAGACACACACGGAATCAAGACACATAAACCAAATCAAGACACGCAAGGAATCAAGACATAACACGGAATCAAGACACACAAGGAATCAAGACANAAGTACATTTACATTTAGTACATCAAGTACTAAAAGTACATTTCTAACTTGTAATCATAAAGAAGAAGTAATAAAACTTTTTTTCAACCTATGGGAGACAAATCATTGAATATGCAGCCCCAGCCTGTTTTCCGACAGAGCTGAGAGTTATGAGTTACATAACTTCTGGAAAAACTACTTGAGCAATTGAGATGGTTGTGTTGATGAAACATTGTGTTTCACACAATGTTTCATCAACATATAAATTGTGAAAAACATGCAATTCACCTAGAGTCGCCTCCTTTCAACGCTGTAGTCGTAAAAATTCTGATACCTTCTCACCTTCAATGAGATCAGCCTCAGTCAGATCAGTCTGAATGATCTCAATGATCTTGACTTGATCTCAAGAGATCTGCTCGTTTCGTGAACAAAATGTTCCATGAGCGGTTCATCGAAATATGCAGTGAAGAAGTCCATTTCACTCATTTCGTCACCTGTATGAGGGATCTGTAATTCCCACATCTCTATTGTCAAAGTCGGGAATTTGTGGAACAAAATCTTCCCCATCATTCCACACAAATAAACCTGCTGTCTTCCGAGAGCCATTAGGTGCACCACGGCGAGGAATCCGGGGACCAGGAGCTGAAGCAGGTCTAGCAACAGTAGGGGCAGGAAGGGTCAAAACTTGTACTGGCACTAGCAGGCGTGGTAAAACACACAGAAACTCCGATTCTACATCACTAAAATCAGAGAATGATTCAATTGTTTCAGACTCGTCGATCATATCATAAACTTGCAATGGAACACATGAACTATGAGCTTGGGCCCGAAGTGGTGTTGAGTAGTAGCGGGTGACTCTCGTGGCATCCTCACCCTCGTGGCACCAACATGTTCACCCTCACTATCCGTGGTTTCTATTTCCTCAGGCTGTGTATAGTCCTCATCTATATCCAAGTCGTCAATATCAGATTCGTCAACGTCTTTGAACAATTCATTGGCTATTTCGTCTTCGGTCATAGACTGCGCAGCGCAGTGCACTGAGCAAGGTCGGACACTGGGTCGTGATGCGCTCGCCATGGTGTCTGGCCACTAACTAAGGCCTGGGAAACAAAGGAGGCCTGCACTAGATTCTTTTTCAAGGTGGCATCTGTTTGTAATCGCCCCTGGCTACGGTATGGGTGACCCCTTTACACCACGGGACATTTGAATCGTGCCTGGCACACTTTGGCGTGCGCATACGCCATGCGCACGGTGGTACATGTTACTCATGGCATATAAATACGCCATGTGCAGTTTAAGGGTTAAACTATTTCACACAGATAGATATATTAGATGAGGAGGGGGAGTCGCCATATAAGTTAAGGAAAATTTGAAATGTAGTCTCAAAGAGGGAAACAAAACTGAGCCACACACAGAAACTATTTGGATAGAATTAAACGAAAAGCTAATACTCTTATAATAGGAGTTATATACAGGCAACCAAACTTAGACAGAATGGAAGCAAAGCACATATGATATGAAATATCTAGAGCATCTAGGTCTAACAGTATTTGTGTCACTTTAATTTTAGTGGAATAAATTGGTATAACAGAACAGGGAATAATGAAGCAGAAGATTTTCTAGAATAATTGGCGATTGCTATCTTATGCAACACATTAAGGAACCAACACGAGAAAATAATATTTTAGATTTAGTGTTAACTAACAGGGAAACACAAATTAATGACATCAAAATTGGAAGTAAGCTAGAGAACAGTTATCAGAAAGAAATCAGATTTAGCATAGAATGGAATAGATCTGTTGGAGAAAATTCTGTTAAAGTGCCAGATTTTCGAAAAGCTGATTTTAATAGCCTAAGAAATTGTTTGGGTCAAATTGATTGGACAGTCTTGGGCATGGGGGTGGGCCGGTCTTGGAGGGAGACGTGAACCCAGCGATAGGTGATGTAAAAAGGGATTTTGATGTGGATTCAAAATATAACTTATTTAAAAATATTCTAAGCAAAGTACAGGAACGTAGTTTACCATACAAATTGAATAGATCGCATACTAATGACCCGAAATGGAAAACAAAGTATCTGAAGAACCTTATAGGTAGAAAGAGTTTAGTTAAAAAGGATAAAGAATGGGGAAGTCTGTTTAGAACAAGAATTCGTACAACTGATTAGAAATAAAAACGAGACAAGGAAAAAAGAAATAAACAAAACTATGACGTTCGTACAGCAGGGCATGCAAGGGCAAATCATAAAGTTTTTTTTCAGTTATATCAAACTAAGATTAAGAAAAGGATAGCTTTATTAAAAACTGATACAGGTCATATAACGGATAGTGACGAAGATATGAGTAGTATGTTTAATAAATAATTTATCTCTGTATTTACTAAAGAGGAAATTAACAATATGCCTTCAGCCTATGTGGGGTGGGGACGAGGACAGGTTGACTAGTTTAGCAGTTACCAGGGAGGATGTAATTAAACAAATAGTAAAACTCAAACCAAACAAATCCCCAGGGCCGGATGAAGTGTTTGCCTTAAAGAATGCAAAGAGGAGCTTTGGGAGCCACTATCTACCATATTTAATAAATCAATAGAGTTAGGTAGAGTGCCAGAGTCATGGAAGGTTGCTAATGTGGAACCAACTTTTAAGACAGGAGATAGATCACTTGCATCAAATTATCGCCCAATTAGCCTAACGTGTATTGTGGGAAAGTTACTTGAATCGATAATGGCCAATACAATTCATCTTCATCTTGAAAAACATAAATAAATGAGCCGCAACATGGTTTTACAAATGGCCGTTCATGTTTAACAAATTTGCTATCTTTTTATTCCAGCATAGTTGAGGTAGTTGATAGTGGTAAGGATTGTGATGTTGTGTACCTTGACTTTAGGAAAGCTTTTGATACAGTGCCACATGAAAGACTGATTAAAAAAGATAGAGGCTCATGGTATTGGGGGTGCTATATTAAGTTGGATTAGGGCATGGCTAAAAAAAAGAAATCAGAGTTATTATAAATGGGGTTAAGTCAGACCGGGAAAATGTTGTAAGTGGAGTGCCTCAAGGCTCTGTCCTGTGATGTCTGTTGTTTATAATATATGTAAATGATTTAGATCCAGGTTTGAGTAGCAACATTTGCAAATTTGACGATAATACAAAAATCGGTAGGGAAATAAATATGGAAGAAGACTCACTATCACTTCAAGTCAATGTAAATAGGGTTTTGAAATAGTCAAAAGATTGGCAGATGCAGTTTAGTGCTGATAAATGAAAAGTTTTGAGGCTGGGTAATGATGATAGAGTTACTAGATATGAGGTAGATGGCGGAGCTAGATACAGGGAGCTTGTGGCTGAGCGGACAGAACACTGGATACATGATCCTGTGGTCCTGGATTCGCTCCCGGGCGCCGGCAAGAAACAATGGGCAGAGTTTCTTTCACTCTGATGCGCCTGTTACGTAGCAGTAAATAGGTACCTGGGAGTTAGTCAGCTGTCACGAGCTGCTTCCTGGGGCTAGAGGCCCTGGTCGAGGACTGGGCCGCGGGGACACTAAACCACGAAATCATCTCAAGATAGATGGTGTTGAGATTGCGAAAGGGATCTGGGAGTTATGATTAGTAAGAATTTAAAACTTACGGATCAATGCATGAATGTTCGTAATAAGGCAAATAGGACACTGGGATTTATTAATCGACGCGTTAGTAACAAGACACCTGGTGTTGCTCTTTAGCTCTATCTTGCTCTGGTTAGGCCCTATTTAGATTATGCAGTTCAGTTTTGGTCGCCGTATTATAGAATGGATATACATTCACTTGAATGTGTCCAGCATAGGATGACAAATTTAATTCCCCAAATTACAAACCTGTCATATGAAGAGAGATTAACAAAGTATAAATTGCATTCACTAGAAAGGCGAAGAGTTAGGACTGACATGATAGAGGTTTACAAGTGGATGAATGAACATAACAAAGGGGATAATAATAGGGTATTAAAAGTATCAACACAAGACAGATCACGACAATGGGTACAAATTGAATAAGTTTACATTTACGAAAGACTTGGGTAAATACTGGTTCGGTAACAGGGTTTTTGATTTGTGGAACCAATTACTGCATAACGTGGAGGAGGTGGGGTCCCTTGATTGTTTCAAACGTGGGTTGGACATGTATATGAGTGGGATTGGGTGTTCATAAATAGGTGCTGCCTCGTATGGGCCAATAAGCCTTCTGCAGTTACTTTTGTACTTATGTTCCTATTTTAGAATGTATGCTTTAAGTAGAACTTCTTACTTCCAAGTGAGTATATTTCTATATAAGAAAGTAAAAGTTCCATTTTCCGGCTACATCAGACGCCATTAATCGGCCGGCCAACCCCCCCCCCTCCCCCCACCGCGTCACTTGTTCCTACTTTACCTCACACCCCCCTCCCTTCCCCTTCCCCTC
Source organism: Procambarus virginalis (assembly GCA_020271785.1). Classification (NCBI taxonomy): domain Eukaryota; kingdom Metazoa; phylum Arthropoda; class Malacostraca; order Decapoda; family Cambaridae; genus Procambarus; species Procambarus virginalis. The sequence continues at coordinate 55,577 of WNGS01069236.1, read as the reverse complement.
CCCTGCAAGACACCACCAAGCCTACCTTACCTTACAGTCGCCATATTATGTGGCCCGCCACCCCCCCCCCCTACCCACGCTTTACCTGTCTCCGACCTTACCTCACAGTCCCTACCTCTCATTCCCTCATCGTTCATTCATATTTTTGTACAGCTCATTATATTTCATTTTTAGACATTGTATGTTTAGACATTTTTTTGCACCGTAACATATCAAACTATTCATCAGACGTGTTAATGCAGGTGCAGACCAACCGAGACTTGGTTATCAATATGACCTTCAACACCTGAGTCATTAAGTTGCCTCAGGCTCCATGCCCCGAGGCCCTCAACACCTGACCATAAGGCTACCTGCCCCGAGGCCCTCAACACCTGACCATAAGGCTACATGCCCCGAGGCCCTCAACACCTGACCATAAGGCTACATGCCCCGAGGCCCTCAACACCTGACCATAAGGCTACATGCCCCGAGGCCCTCAACACCTGACCATAAGGCTACCTGCCCCGAGGCCCTCAACACCTGACCATAAGGCTACCTGCCACCAGTCCCTCAACACCTGACCATAAGGCTACCTGCCACCAGTCCGTCAGTCAGTGTCAGAGGCCCCTTGTTTTTTGGTGCCGGAAAATAGAAGCTCCAGCAGTCCCCACCTTTTGTTTTTAGGCAGTTACTCATAAGGTGTCACGTTTACTTATAAATTTACGATTTGGAGTTAAACAATTCTTATGATGAATATAATTTCAGAGTTCATAGACGTTTGTTATAGGAAAGTCAGGGCATAGTCTGCTCCCTTCTTATTGAGAATAAACTCTACGGTCATATGCGGATATTTTAGACTGTATTCTTTTAAGTAAAATGCTTACTTACAAACGAGTATATTTCTATATAAGAAACTAAAAGTTCCATTACCCGGCTACATCAGACGTCATTAATAGCCCTTCATACTGAGAATAAACTCTAAGGTCAATATTTATTTTCTTGGAAAATCACACATAAGTTCTTAAAGGATTCTTATGGAACTATGGGCTCACCATAGCCCGTGCTGCTTGGAACTTTTTGTTCCAGGTAGCGAATCTTAAACAACAACAACATCTTATGGAGGAAATTAAAACATTTTCAGAGTTCAGTTTTATGAAAATATTTCAGAGTTCATATAATCAACGAAGTTTATTTAGAAGTTTAAGACCGGAATTATTCAGAGACCATTTTCAGACCAAAAATAGTCAGAGTCCAGTTGGTGCCCAAAATTATTCATAGACCAGTTGAAAAAAGCGAAAATTATTCAGAGACCATTTAAGACCAGTTTGGGCCTGAAAATATTCAGAGTCCAGAAATATGACAGCGATCAGTAAAAGATCAAAATTAGTCAGAGACTATGTTAATTTTCATCAGAGTCTAGTTTGGGATCCAAATTTCACAGAATCCAGCTGTAAGATAGAAAATTAGTCAGAGTCCAGTCGAGACCAAAAAATTTGACAGACAATTTTAAGACCAAAATTTGTCAGCGACTGCATTTATAAGTGCATTTTTGGTACTAATAGCCCAATTTTAAACAGTCATATTTCAGACATAGTAAGTCAAATCAAATCAGTAAGCAAGTTCTTGTTCCCGTTCCCCGCCTTAGTCCACTGTTGGAGATTCTATACTAACAATACAATATCCCTAAAATTTAAACCCGTTTTATTTTAGACTTAGTAAATCAGACCGAGCCAGTAAGCAAGTTCTTGCTGCCGTTCCCCGCTCCAACTCATGTCCTCCGCTTTAGTTCTGTGTTCATCAAAATTAAATCGGATCAAGATGCTCTTCAGTCTATCACCTTTATCAAAAGTAAACATCCTGTCCTTTTATATACCTTTTTTACTCAGCCACGTAAATAATAACTAACGAGTTAATATACACAGACTGTATATTTCTGCATTTTCTTGGATTGTCGGAAAGCCTTTGACACAGTACCGCATAAGAGGCTGGTACATAAGCTGGAGAGACAGGCAGGTGTAGTTGGTAAGGTGCTCCAGTGGGCTCCCACAGGAGTCCCACAGGGCTCTGTACTCGGTCCTATCTTGTTTCTGATATATGTAAATGATCTCCCGGAAGGTATAGATTCATTTCTCTCAATGTTTGCAGACGATGCCAAAATTATGAGACGGATTAAGACAGAAGAGGACTGTTTAAGGCTTCAAGAAGACCTAGACATGCTGAAGGAATGGTCGAACAAATGGTTGTTAGAGTTTAACCCAACCAAATGTAATGTAATGAAGATAGATGTAGGGAGCAGGAGGCCAGATACAAGGTATCATCTGGGAGAGGAAATTCTTCAGGAGTCAGAGAAAGAAAAAGACTTGGGGGTTGATATCACGCCAGACCTGTCTCCTGCAGCCCATATCAAGAGGATAACATCAGCGGCATATGCCTGGCTGGCCAACATACGAACGGCATTCAGAAACTTGTGTAAAGAATCATTCAGAACTTTGTATACCACATATGTCAGGTCAATCCTGGAGTATGCAGCCCCAGCATGGAGTCCATATCTAGTCAAGGATAAGACTAAACTGGAAAAGGTTCAAAGGTTTGCCACCAGACTAGTACCCGAGCTGAGAGGTATGAGCTACGAGGAGAGACTACGGGAATTAAACCTCACTTCGCTGGAAGACAGAAGAGTTAGGGGGGGGACATGATCACCACATTCAAGATTCTAAAGGGAATTGATAGGGTAGATAAAGACAGGCTATTTAACACAAGGGGACACAGGTGGAAACTGAGTGCCCAAATGTGCCACAGAGATATTAGAAAGAACTTTTTTAGTGTCAGAGTGGTTGACAAATGGAATGCATTAGGAAGTGATGTGGTGGAGGCTGACTCCATACACAGTTTCAAGTGTAGGTATGATAGAGCCCAATAAGCTCAGGAATCTATACACCTGTTGATTGACGGTTGAGAGGCGGGACCAAAGAGCCAGAACTCAACCCCCGCAAACACAACTAGGTGAGTACAACTAGGTGAGTACACACCGTGATAAAAATCACCCGGTCATATCACACCTTACCTTCCATACCCTTTGTTTACTCAGCTATGTAATAATCACACGGTCAAATCACACCTTACCTTTTCCCTCCCTTGCCTTCCCATCCCTTACCTCCACCACCCCCTTATCTTTTCCCTCTCTTTCCTTTCCCAACTCTCTTTCGTCCTTATCACCCCGCACCTTTTACCTTCCGCCCTTACCTTCTCTTCCCTTACCTTCCAGGCCACAGTACATTCCCCCTCTCTTACCTTCCCCAACTCCCTTTTGCCCTTATCTCCCCACATCCTTTACCTTCCCTCCTTACCTTCTCATCCTTTACCTTCCCCTTCATCTCGCCCATTGCCCAACTTATCCAAACCTTCAATAATCCTAACTGTATTTGTTTATCAATATTCACTGTGTTCTGCGCATTCTCTTCCATGTTTTCTGTGTTCACTCCATGTTCTGTAAATGTTCACATCATGTTCAGTTCATATTTTTCATTAGTTTGTCCATTTTTTCTGCGATCTTTGTCATATTCTCATAATGTTCTCTGCACATTGTAATCATATTTTCTATGTTCGTTTACTTGTTCTCATAATGTTCTTAGCATGTTCTTCACAAGTTTATCATATGTTCTTTAATGTTCTCAATGTACTTAGAATGTTCTTCACAAGTTCAATGTTCATTCTCGTTCATGTTCTATATGTTCTTTGTCATGTTTTATGTTCATCTCATGTTCTTCCTCATGTTTTCACCTTCTCTTACATGTTCTGCAAAATGTTCACAGCATGTTCAGCTCATGTTGATTATGTCTTTAATTTCATTTTTAGTCTGATAAGATAGGTGTGGTGGTGGCGTTACTTGGTGTGCCCCACTCTACACTCTTATTTAGATAAAGTACTAGGAATTTTTCCGTGTACATATTGTCCAGGTTCTTCCCCAGTTCTTGAGAGTAATCACTGGTGATAAAGATATGTTATTATGGTGTCCTTTACTAAATTAATTTCGCAAGGCACCGTCACACGTTGTCACTCTGTATGTAAACAAATGATTTCTCCCTTCGGGGCACTTTACTCTCGAGTTGGCTTCCCCTCTCCCTTAGAGTGGGTAGTTTTCAATTCATATTTATTGACTATTTTTACTGTCTAGACATATGATTGATATAAGATGTGATTATAATATAATTAGATATAAGATTTAAAGGTTATAAGTAGTAACGCTACACTACACTACACATTATTTGTTTATTATAAGTAGTACTTGCTAGTACTATTGATTCGTATTAAGGACTAGCTGTACCCGCCACGCGTTGCTGTGGCTCAGTCTGGTTAAATGGAAAAGAAAGAGAAAATGCACGTTTCTAACTTGTTTAATTTCTCAATACATGTGGGTATACAATATTTTTTCTTGTTCCACTGTCTGTGAAGATATAGAGATTGTCTGATTGACGACTCTAGAACACGTAACATATAATTGTCCATGTGAGAAGCAATCCGTGTCTAGATCTAAACCGCACAATTCTAAAGATTGGCCCTGAGCTTTGTTGATGGTGATTACGAACGTAAATCGAATTGGGAATTACAATCTCTTAAATTGAAATGGCAAATCCGTTGGAATCATAGGAATGTGAGAAATGAGGACATCTTCACCTTTGAAAGGTCCTGTCAAGATTGTTGCTTCTACGACGTTGCTGAATAATTTTTTACTGCAAGCCGCGTGCCATTGCTAAGCTTTGGCTGGTTGATATTTCGTAACATGATAATTGGCACGCCGATTTTTAATCGTAATTCGTGCTGTGGTGGTATCCGTCGCAGATCTAGTGAATTAAAAAGTTCTGTTGGATAATTAACCGCTTCATCTGCTTCCACCACAGTGTCGACGAACTTGTATGTGACTGCCACGTTTCCGTTCCCAATTTCCAGAAATTGATGTGAGAATGTTGACCAGACCACACACTAGAAGGTGAAGTGACGACGACGTTTCGGTCCGTCCTGGACCATTCTCAAGTCGATTGACTTGAGAATGATCCAGGACGGACCGAAACGTCGTCGTCCCTTCACCTTCTAGTGTGTGGTCTGGTCAACATACTTTAGTCACGTTATTGTGACTCATCGCCTGCATGTTGATGTGAGAATATCTCAGCTGATGGGTCGTTTTGCAGTTGGACTCGCATATTTGTAGTTAATTTTAACATCTTTAAGTGGCGCGACAAAGTAGAGTATTTCAGTTAAGCATTTACTTCGTCCGATGGTGTTGATCGAGGAATTGCAGGTAATGTTTGCATGAAATCTCCTGCAAGCAATATTAATGCGTTCCCAAATGGTCTGATGTTTCCACGCAAATCTTGCAATGATCGATCAAGAGCCTTGAGCGATTTTTTGTGGGCCATTGTGCATTCAGCCCAAACAATAAGTTTACATTTCTGCAATACTTTTCCCATGCCGGATGCTTTGGAAATGTTGCACGTGGGAGTTTCAATGAAATGCATGTTCAATGGCAATTTCAAAGCCGAAGTAGCAGTTCTTCCACCTGTTAGCAATGTCACAGATATTCCGGACGATGCAAGAGCTAAGGTTATGCCATTTTGGGATCGAAATGCTGCCAAAATCAATCTAATTAGAAAGGTTTTACAGTTCCTCCTGATGCATCTTAGATTAGAAGATCTTATTAGATTTCTGCCCGAAACGCTGTGCGTACTAATGGCTTTACAGGATTGTAATTACCATTTTATGTATCCTCACAATCCCAATGTACCTTCTTGTATATACATAAATAAATAAATAAATAAATAAATAAATAAATAAATATATAAATTTCTCCACCCCGTTATTGACAGTTTGAATTATTTGATCGTAAATGCTTTTTTGCTTAAGCGTTAGCTTAAGAATATTTGATTGCACATACGACAACAGATCACCTGTGTTGTAATTTTGTTCACGACACAATTCTACATTGAACGAAGTAGCAGCAGATCGATTCGGTGATGGCATTCCCAATTTATTGAGATCTTTGTTCGCGATTTTTAAGCACAAATCTTCAATCATTATCAATGCTTCGTTGTAGATTTCTGCTGTGAAATTCATGTTCATATTTGAATTTTCCTTGTGTATTCGATGGACAATATCTTCAGTCATGTGCGATTTGTGTTTCTCCCATACTCTGTTGGAGATGAAGGAGAGCCGGTGGTCAATATGATTGCAAACAACGTACGAATTTGATTTGGAAGTGACGTGTTGGACGTGTCATTAATGCATACATCCAGTGTCGGTCGTTCTCCAATAAATTCAGAGCTTGACGTGCACTACGGATAGTGACATGTGTTACGTCGCGGAGAAATCTCAATTGCTTTAAAGACGTTGGACCGGACACATATACCAATAGCATGCGAAGAAAGAAACATTCATCTTGATTGGAATGCATGGTGTACAGTCTGCATATTGTAGTTTATTTGAATATGCCAAGTTGTCCGTCGACTCGCTCTTCTCGTTTATGTCGTTCAAATGATTTTCTACTGGCATTCCATGTGTAATACGTAGGTACTTCCGAATACAGCAATGTTTTTGCAAATGCGTCATTTTGACATAACATGAATAAAGCAGTTAACGTTGTTGTAGCCGGTGGATTATTGCTGTTTGTTGCACATTTGCAGCTGTGAAATAAACGTATTGTCCATTTTCTTCTTTTCAAAACAAAAACAAAAAATACTAACGAAATATTTAAATTCAAACGCCGATCAATCGACACAGCTCAATTTCGACACCAATTGCACTGAAAAATAAGAAGAACAATAAAAAAAACGGAATGAAAAACAATGAAAAAAGGAACAAATTAGCTTTACTCACAAATGAACGGTATGGTAAACAACACAGCTCAATTCCAACCCAATGTCACACAAAGTAAAACAAAATGAAAATAAATCAAAATCTATGAAAATTCAATATATCACTGCAATCAGAAACATATTAATTGAATTGTAAGATATCTTGTATCGTATGTTGCTCCTACGTGCAACAGATGGCGAAGTTTTTCAAAACATGCATGTTTTTACCTATCACAGTTGTGGCATCTAAATAGCAGGTATATCCAAAACTCACGTATTCGAAAGGAACGTCGTGTCAAAATTTCAAAGCAGTCGGTGAAGAACTTTCGGAGATTAGCGATTTTGAACAAACGAACATTTCCATTTTTATTTACATAGATTAGCCAGGCAATGTTTTCCAGCGATGCTGTAAGTTCACTCCCCCATAACATTAAATGGGGGCCACATAACATAATGAAACTGAGAATAGAGGAGAACAGATACACAGATTGTATCAGATCATCACAATCTTCACAGATTGCCATCACAATCACAGATTGCCGTCACAATCTTCACAGATTGTGAAGATCTCAACAAAAATTCCAGATCTACACAATAGAGCAGTGAGAAGTTCCTATATTGAGAGAGGAGGTGGTAAACTAAGCAGCCTTGGATGAATTTGAGGTTACCAGTGATGAGGTCAAAAGGAATGTTTTGGAGCTGAATGTGACAGTCTGTTGGGCCTGACAGAATCTCACTATGGATACTGGAAGAGGGTGTAGAAGCAATAAGAGTGCCACTCTCTCTGATGTATAAAAAGTCACTGGAAACAAGAGACACGTACTGGAAACATTAATGAACTTCGTGTACCACAGTATTGCTGTAGGGCATAGTTTTATCTCCTGTAATTTATCTTTGCTTGTTTGCTAATGTCCCGTATTGTTTGCTAGCGTCCCATATGATTTCGATGTCATCCTGAATGTAAACTTCTGGTGTTCCAGATGGAACTATATCCACTTCCATTATTTGTTCTCTCTTCAGTAATTGTAGCTGTCTTCCCTTTATAGTGTAAATTCCTTCTGATCTCCTTACTCTCTTCCCCATCTTCATTACTTCAAAATCTTGGGATATAAATTCAGTAACCATTCAAATTCAGCAACGGAATTCAGAACACTCCTGAAGTTTGTCAAGGTCTTCCTGCAACTTTCTACAGTCCTCCTCAGTTTTTATATTCATCATCACCTCACTCATGTTGGGGCTCACTCCCTCGGGTAGGTCATTCACTTTAATGGAACAATATTGACCCAAATTTGAGCCTTCGGGTACTCTACCTGTTATATTTAGTGGAAACTGTAGTTTCTATGAAATATTTATTGAGTTGAAGGATATATATACACATTTTACTATAAATATGAATGAATTAAGTAAATTTAAAAGTGAATCTTGTGTAGACATCAGTGTGTAAGTCACCCTCCACCACGAGGTGCAAGAGAAAAATGGAAGACACCGACAGTGTATTATGGGTTGATCTGATGACCGCCAGGACATCAGCGGCCGCTCCCACTCTATGGTCACTGATCTTCCTGAGTAATGGAGATTTTTACTGATATTTAAATCTACAGCTCTCCTTTCTTGGTAATCAGATAGTAATGTGTGTGTGTGTGTGTGTGTGTGTGTGTGTGGGCAAGACGTAAGAGTCTTCACTCTTACTATTAACTAAGTGTAGTTACAGGTCAAGAGCTACGCTCGTGGTGTCCCGTCCTCCCAGTGCTCTTTGTTATATGACGCTTTGAAACTATTGAGGGTTTTACACACAGAAATCACAATAGCGTGATGTATCATATGAACAAATCCACACGCAGTCGATTAAGGTAGTGTCTGGGATGCTCTCGGACGTAGGTTCGAACCCTCGTCACTGCCCTTGTGGATTTGTTCATTGAGGGTTTTGCCTCCACCATCTCACATAAAGAGTTCCAACCGTCTTCCACTCTCTTTGCCAAAATGAGCTTTCTAATTTTTTGACAGCTATGTTTCCTCAGTTTGGATCTATGAATTCGTGTTCTTAAAGTTCATGTTTACGAAAATTCTTTTTTACCAATTTTGTAGATTCCACTACTATTTTCTATCAGGTGATCATATCACCATTTTTTCTTCTATCTTCAAGCTGTCGTATATTTAATGCCTCTAACCTCTCCACAAAGTTGTTGTTTTTCAGTTCCTGAAGCCATTCAGTTGCATGTGTAAACATTTTCCAGTTTATTTATGTGCTTCTTGAAATATGGACGCCAAACAACTGCTACATTTGCCAACTTCGGTTTTTATACTAAGGTAGTGAACAGTGTTCTTAATATTTCGCCATCCATGTATTTAAAGGTTATTCTTATGTTGGAAAGAGTGCATAAGCCCTAAGCACAATGTTCTTTATGTGGTCCTCTGGTTATTGTTTTCTATCTAAATTTTATAGAAATAATGAAAGTATGTGTATGATGGCCTGTTCCTCTCACTCTACTTCCTCATAAGCCTTCCTATACTTACTGTCGTATCTAACACAATAATACGCCTTAAAGCAGCGCATTTTCTTGGTTTGCCACTCCGTCCAAAATCCAACCTTCTAACCTAACCGAAGACTTACGAACCCAGGCAACCCACCTAACCCAACGAGTGCATAGAAAACCCGGAGAAAGACAACGTTATTTTTCACAGTGGCTTTTGGTGGGTTGGTCACAGACAGCGTCAACGATACATTATTATTAAATAATCTTTATACTGATTGTTCTAAGCAATTATCAGGAGAAATCTAGAAGCCAACATGACAATGTAGTACATAACCTAATAGTAACATGTTCTTTACCTAATTATCCCCTGGGTTCTCTAGACCTAAACATCCCATGTTCTCTAGACCTAAACATCCCATGTTCTCTAGACCTAAACATCCCATGTTCTCTAGACCTAAACATCCCTGTGTTCTCTAGACCTAAACATCCCATGTTCTCTAGACCTAAACATCCCATGTTCTCTAGACCTAAACATCCCTGTGTTCTCTAGACCTAAACATCCCATGTTCTCTAGACCTAAACATCCCATGTTCTCTAGACCTAAACATCCCATGTTCTCTAGACCTAAACATCCCTGTGTTCTCTAGACCTAAACATCCCATGTTCTCTAGACCTAAACATCCCATGTTCTCTAGACCTAAACATCCCATGTTCTCTAGACCTAAACATCCCCCGTATTCTCTAGAACTAAACATCTAGTGTTCTCTAGAACTAATCATTCCCCAATGTTTTCTAGACCAAAACATCCCTGTGTTCTCTAGACCTAAACATCCGTGTTCTCTAGACCTAAACATCCCATGTTCTCTAGACCTAAACATCCTGTGTTCTCTAGACCTAAACATCCATGTTCTCTAGACCTAAACATCTGTGTTCTCTAGACCTAATCATTCCCAATGTTTTCTAGACCTAAACATCCTGTGTTCTCTAGACCTAAACATCCCGCGTTCTCTAGACCTAAACATCCCGTGTTCTCTAGACCTAAACATCCCGTGTTCTCTAAACCTAAACATCTCGTGTTCCCTAGACCTAAACATCCTGTTCTCTAGAACTAAACATCGTCATCATGACCATTACATTTCAGCATTATAATATGCCTATTACCCATCAGCCATAGTCATCATGAATATTTATCAC
>WNGS01069236.1:20680-32583 GCA_020271785.1 Procambarus virginalis | reverse complement strand
CAGCACTTATTACAAAGCCGAGGAGAGGAAGGACTCCTGAATGGAACATCTGGCACCAGAAACAATAGAGGACAAAGGATCCTACCATCAAAGGTAATTTTCATAACCCAAAGAGGATGACGACGACGACCACGAGGGGGCAAGAGGAGGCGGCGAAGGCAACCCTCACCAGCCCTAGGGAGGTGAACATGAGCCCCTCTCTACGACAAGGCGACTGTCAGAGGTTACACCTCTGTCTAGCTTACACATGGTTGATAGAAGAAGCAAATTGTCATTCTGACTTCAGGAGATTTCAGAGAGTGCACAGGAGTGCACAAAATACTATCTCTTATTAGAGCAGCTAGAAGGTCGGAATTGAGTGTCTTTGGAAAGCAGACACCCTCAGCTGCCCAGAAAACTCGCAAGTCATTGTAGCATTTCTGGATAATTAGTTACAGAATTAGCATTAATTTAGTTCTGGCTGCCCAGATACAGGCAGAGAAAGGCCAGGCACCGTAGACAAATGTCTTAACGGTTTCCCCCAGCCAGCATGTAAGTGTCACTTGCAGGTGATTCTCATTGGTTGCAGCACTATTGGCCTCTTGGACGCTGGCACCAGATTGGCCGTCTCAAAAGCCAAGGGGGAACACCGCCAGCTCCGTTTCCCGCCCATAGCACAGCATTCTGAGAGTTGCTGTGCTGTGTAAACGTGATCTTGTTTTAGGCCGGAAACAGGGTGTTTTCCTGTCTACAGCATAGTTCAGCAAGCTCGAGTGTATCTATTCTGTCTAAGTGTTACCGTCACAGAATCCGGTAACTGCTAGGCGCAGCTAGATATATAATATTTGAAGATACAAGGAAGAGTACCGGCGCCAGACATTATTGCTGCAGAAGCACCAGGACTGTAGCCAACGTATCTGTAATCATCGGCAAAACTAAGAGCGATCCGTCACCAGTGATATGGATCACTACGTAAACTGTATACAGGGAATCTAGGAATACAGTTCCAAGTGTTTGAGTTAGAATTCCGAGAGATTTAATGAAAAAATTGGGGACTGTGTCGACTGTTTATTTCGCCCAATGTGCTGTCCACCCCCGTGTACTTATCGCGTGGTGTCCATCGTCGCCCCATCAGCATGTTATTCAGTGTGCCGTCAGCAAAACACACTAGTGCAATTCTCTCCGGTGTGCATCCCTAACGCACCCCTGCCTCCATAAGTGATTTTTGGGTGTCAGGCGATATTCGACCTTAGGGTCTCATAGCTCGCTACACCACCCAGTGCACACCAACCCCAGCCCACCTCTCACTCACATACCCCTACGCCGCTATGTGCCCGGTATAACCTGGACTGCCTCTGTGGTGTTCGATCTTAAATCAACAGCAGGGTCATAGTGAGTGTGAATGTATTGTGGATTGTGGCAGTTACCGGTTTAGTCAATGTGAGTACTCAAATTAAAGTAATTGTATCATACGTCTGAAGTGCATTAATTCCTCGTGCAATATCAAGTCCGTCGACCGGTGTGGTGTTCTTCATAATCCTGCCATGGGAAGGAGTTCAATTACCGAAGAAGCACGATAGGTAAAGGCTTATTACAGCTAATCTGTGTGATAACTAACTTTACGTTAGTGTGATGGTTATCTTACACTGTTACATATTTAGTATTTGTGTGTTATTATTTGTGTTGATGTTTAGTGTGATTTAACATACACTGTCACTGTCTAACCATATCCTTGTTTCTTTTCTTTGTTCCAGAAGACAAGCAGTGATAAAAGTAATAGGGTTTACTTTACTGAATTGTGTATTCATTGATTTTATAACTTTTGTTGTCAGTTGTGATGTGTTCAGCGCTGTGGTTAAGCACTATTTTGCTACTGTATTTGTGTTGGTCTACGTGACCCAGTGTTTTTATTTGTGTTCATTATTGTGAAGTCAGTGTCATTGAATTAATGTAATTAATTACCGTCTTTAGTAGTGCGAGGTGATTAGCAATCGTGCTGGGTAATCAGTTTGTCAAGCGGTCTCAGTGTTAACTAGTGTTAACGTAAATTCTTCGTGAGTTAAGTTTGAGTGTCAAGTTTGACAGGACTTTGAGCAGTTACTCAGGGATTGTTAATTACCCAGTGTTTATCGATTGACTTCGTTAAGCCTGGTTTGGTTGACATTAATTAACGTAGTTTACCTTATTTTGGTTTGAGTGTCCTGGAGACAGATTAACGTAATTGGATTACTAAGTAACATAAATGTGTTATAACTTGTTTTATTAAAATTGATTAGATAAATTGTCATCTGTCTGTCATCGTATTGTAACGTAATTGATTGCTTTGACTGCCGTCCTGAGAGACGAGTCTTAATGTAATTAACCGAGTGTTGCACGGAACACTGACAGGTCAGTCTGCAGTGGTTTCATTATTATTGTTGCTATTGCTTTGCTGCAGTCGTCATGAACTGCTACTTGCGTCTGAGTTCGCCCACTGTTTCAGTGTAGTTAATATTGGAACCGTGAGCAGTTTTTTTTTTTTATTTTTATTTTTACATGCAAACATGCAATTAAATACAATAAAAACAATGAGAGACACATTACAACCAAGAGAAACAAAGAAAACCATCAGCCAGAAGGGCCGACAGGACAGCATAACAAATTACAAACTCAAAAAGCATTTAAAGTACAGTACAAAGGATAAACACATGCAGTACAAAGGATAAACAAATGCAGTACAAAGGATAAACAAATGCAAAACAACAAAACAGGCGCATATCAAACGTACAAAACCATCGGTACACAACAAACAAAACAAAACACCGGCCTGAAGGACCAATACCCAAATACAATACACATAAACCAGACCTCAATACACAGAAAGCAAGGAAACAAGAAAAATAAAAAAATAAATTAATAACAGGCACAATGTACATGGCACAATAACAATTCAAACCAGAAACAGAAACAAAAAAAAAAAAATATCCGCACAAAAACCCGCACGTAAGAGAGCAAACAGCATAGCCAGAAGGGCACATAATACAACAAATCAAAGAAACATAATTCATGAAAAGGTATAGCCTAAATTACAAGAAACAGGGACATTTAGAAAACAAAGACGACATCGGCCTGAAGGGCACACAATAAACATCACATAACAGACCAAAGTCCAAGACACACTCGATACACACAGCAAGCACACGGACTATCAGGACTGCGCATACTTTTCCGGCCACTCCGCTGCCGGGAAAAGAATACAATACGCCTCCCACATCACCAGGATTTCGTCCGAAATAGGGGGACGAAGGGTCGTCCGAGGATCGGGCATCGAAATCGGCACACCTTCAACAAATACCTGATCCTCTGGAACCCAGACAGTCGAGGGGCACCACGGAACAGGCAGCACTCGGTCATGAAAGTGAATATCCACAGGGTTGGTCTTCGAATCATACGCCACGCCGTTGGCCAAGATGAACGGGACGGGCTTCCCCTTACAGGCGCGGGCAACGGGCAGCGCACTTGTAACCTCGGCAGCCCCACAGGGCTCTGCAGCAACCACCGGACGGGACACCTGCAGGGGCTCCCCTCGCCGAACATCCTTCTTAGTAACAACACTAGGTCGCGGCCTGCACCAGCACCCCCCTCACCAACATCCGGAGGAGCAACCACCCCCCACTGCGGGGAACCGCCGACAGAAGAACAGGTGAATCATACACACAATCCTTGGCATCAGCAGGTACATGGACGTCAGCGTCCACCACCACATTTCCCGAAACCCATCGGCGTCGAAACCCTCCACATCAGCCCATGCAGTAGAAGAACGCCTGGACCGCTTGGGCACCGGGCGCACATCCTCAGAGCCGGAGGCGGACCCAGAACCACGGGCATCACAAGCCGCGCGGACCAACGCCCGTCTCATGACTGCAGCAGCCTCAACCGCAGGGGGAACCGGACCACACACAACCGGGGACCCCACAGCCACTTCAGCACCCAGCACAGCTGTGATCCGAGGCGAGGAGGCAGGGCCAGGCGCAGCATCTGAAGACAGGTGAACAGGCGATGAGGAGGGCGCAGCATAAGGCCCACTGGAGCAGCAGGGACAGGAGCAGGAGGATCCACCGATAGCATCGCAACAGCCTGAGGAGGCCGGCGACATCCGGGGGAACGTCAGGGGACGCCGGGGGAGCCGCAACAACGAGCTGGTCGGTCTCCGCATCCCCGGAGTCCTCGTCCAGGGGAAGCGGAGGGAAATCTTCTTCCCTAAAGAGGTTGACAGGGGCAACCGGAGCCGCCTCGCACCCGGCAGCCTGATGCCCCATCAAGCCACACCGGAAACAGGTCCGAGGCTGTCGGGCATAGTACACCCGGATGTAGCACCCCAGAAGCCGGACCGAAGATGGAATATCCGACCGCAGGCGCATCCCCAAGGTGCGAATGTTTGTCCGCCTCCCGGCATACCTCCCAGAGGATATCGTGTTGACCCTCACACTGATGACTGGCCCAAACCGCTGGAAGTAACGCCGCAGAAGATCCTCGGGAAACTCCAGGGGCGCCCCATGCACACTGACATAGGTCAGCGCACCACTCCGGTCTGATATGGAGACTGAGCCGGCACCCCCCGCAACGACAACGAGCGTCCCTCGTAACGACCGAGGAAATCACGGTACACCTCCTCCGTCACCAGCTTGATGACAACACGATGGGCAGTCACAAGCTCAATCCCGTCGACGTCCAGCACAGGGACATGAAGCAAGTCGCACAGAACCACGGCTACTTCCGGATATCCAGCACGCCCAGTGAACTCCAGGCCCACGGAGTTCACGCGCTTAATCGACGGAATGGGACCACCCATGGTAAGCCCAACACCTGCCACGTCCGCACTCAACCAGCCAGGCAACAACACTGGGGGGGGGGGGCAGCGACGCCCCGCCACCTGGCGACCAAACAGCTAATAACCCCAGCAGGCACGGAGGGACACGTCCGCACTCCACGGCTGCTCAGGGTCCACCCCGTGAGCAGCTTGTACTTGAAATGGTTTATTCATCTTGTCTAGTGTTGACAGCGCCACTACGGACTTTAATGTAATGTTAAATTATTCTTGCCTTATATTGTTATTAGGTTTTATGAATAATTTTTATTGTTGGAACTATAACCCAACGTTCACACCTTCTAAGACCCTTATCACTATTTATTACCTCTGACATACACTTGAAAGTGACTCTTAGTGTTGCTCTGGATACTTTGACTAACCAATTTCATAGCCACACACCAAAAAAATCATTGGTGTGAGACACCTATAACCTACTCTGACAATATCCGTCAGTAGTTATGGAAGCTCCATGACTCGGTGGATTAAGAGTGCCAAGGATTTGGACTCTGGCGGCGACTCTACGCCACCTGTGTACTCTTAAAGTATTAAGCAGACAAAACAGCATTTGTTTGTTGTTAGTGAAGTCCTTTCTGACTGAGGTCACTTGCATTACTGCCATCCCCACAGGTTAAAATCTCACAGCGACACCACGGAGGGGTTATCCTAGCGGCAAATTACTTTCACACACACACACACACACACACACACACACACACACACACACACACACACACATACACACACACACACACACAGACCCACGGAGACTGCCCAAATACGTATACCATCAGCAGCAGTTGGTGTTCCCAGGCAGGTCACCCATCCAAGTACTAACCAAAGTCAACGGTGCTTAACCTGACTGATGTATGGGACGAGACGCAGTGTTCTCAAGGTGGTAGGTAGGTAGTATGGCCGTTGCAATTGTATACAAGTAGTAACTAATCACATGTGAGTGAGTGAGTCAAGATAATGGTAACTGCGGCGGGCAGGCAGGCAGACAGGCGGAAGATACTCACACATAGCAGCCAATTCTCCATTAATGACAGTACTTATTGCAACTATTTAGTCAAACCAACCAACAACAAATGGACTACTACTGTTGCTCCAAAATAGAAATGTTGGGATACCGCCGCCGCCGCTGCCATTGATCTCGCACAAGTTGCTGCTGCTCCTGCTGACAAATGACTCATCTTAGGCCTTGCATATGCTCTCTTAGGCTTCATTTAGTCAATACATGTAACATTATTGAGTCGGGGGACAGGCAGACAGGCACTTTATACATGTTAGGCTTATATAGTGGTCTCCAACACCCACCACCCCACAAGGTCCAACTAGTGACTAACTAACCCTCACTCACTCACCACGCCCCAAGTAGCTAGCTTACTAACTCCTGGATACCTATTTACTGCTAGGTGAACAGAGGCATTCGGTGATAGGAAACGCTACCATCAGTTACAGCCCTATTTCTACAAACCTAGCCTATTTCCTAGCCTAAACTAACCTAACCTAATCTAACCTAACCAAACTTAACCTAACCCAACCTAACCCAACCCAACCCAACCTAACCTAACCTCACCTAACCTCACCTAACCTCACCTAACCTCACCTAACCTAACCCAACCCAACCCAACCCACCCAACAACCCAACCCAACCTAACCTAACCTAACCTCACCTAACCTCACCTATCCTCACCTAACCTAACCTCACCTAACCTCACCTAACCTCACCTAAGCTAACCTCACCTAACCTCACCTAAGCTAACCTCACCTAACCTAAACTAACCTAGGTGCTAGGAAACGCTACGAACAATTACAGCCCTGCCCGACCGCGATTCGAACCCTGGAATCCCATATTGTGAGTCGAGAAGGAACACATCATTCATGTTACATATTTGTGTACTCACCTATTTGTGTCAGGAGGATCGAGCATTAATCTTAGATTAATTAGATTTGAAGATTAGACCTTTAAGCCGTCGGTTGTTTATATCAATAACTCCTCTCCTATTTCCTAACCTAACCAAGCCTAACCTACCCTAACCACAATCTACCTACCACAATCTATAGCCAAACCTAATCTAACCTAACCTAATCTAAACCTAACCTAATCTAAACCTAACCTAACCTACACCTAAACCTAACCTAACCTAACTTAACCTAAATAACCTAATCTAACCAAACCTAACCTAACCGAAGCTAACCTAACCAAACCTAACTATTCTAACCTAACCTAACCTAACTAACCTAACCTAACCAAACCTAACCTAAATATTCTAACCTAACCTAACTAACCTAACTTAACCTAACCTAATCTAACCTAACTTAACCTAACCTAACCTAACCTAACTAACCTAACCTAACCTAAACCTAACCTAACTAACCTAACCAAACTTAACCTAACCTATCCTAACCTAACCTAACCAACACCCACCTCGCAAGATCTGACCTAAACTGACCCTGACCTAACCCTCACCAGGATGCAATCCTACAAGAAGCTCACAACTCCTGGATACCTGTTTACTGCTCGGAGAACAGCGGCATTAGGTTCATTAGGAGGCATTAGGAAACGCTACCAATAAATTCATTCCTGCCTGTCCGGGTTTCGATCCAGGAATCCCCGATTGTTAGTCTAGAAGGATCACATACATGTTTCATATCTCTGTGTACTCACCTATTTGTACTTGCAGGACCGAGCAACAGTTTTTGAACGTTGACATTATAGCCGCCGGTTGTTTAAAGCAATGACTCCTGGTCTATTTCTCTGTCATATCAACTTTTAAAATTTTGAATGGAGAACATCTACAACTGTGGGTTGTAAGTTCTCACCTAGTTGTATTCACCTAGTTCTGTTTGTTAGGTTTGACCTTCAGATCTTTGGTCCCACCTCTCAACCATCTCAATTGCTCAAGTAGTTTTTCCAGAAGTTATGTAACTCATAACTCTCAGCTCTGTCGGAAAACAGGCTGGGGAAACGCTACCATCAGTTACAGCCCTATTTCTACAAACCACCGAATCAAGTAATCTAATTAACTAATCAACTAAACTAATCTAACCTAATCTAACCTAACCCAACCTAACCCAACCCAACTCAACCTAACCTCACCTAAATATTCAATGATTTGTGATTGGTGATAGGAAACGCTACCATCAGTTATAGCCCTATTTCTACAAACCTAGCCTAAACTAATCTAACCTAATCTAACCTAACCTAACTTAACCTAACCCAACCCAACCCAACCCAACCTAACCTCACCTAACCTCACCTAAATATTCAATGATTTCATAGGTTGAAAAAAAGTTTACTTCTTCTTTATACAAGTTAGAAATGTACTTTTAGTACTTGATGTACTAAATGTAAATGTACTTTGAAACTAGTAACTAGACTAGTCTAGTCGGCCTAGTAGGCCTAGCCTAGCCTAGTAGGCCTAGTCGGATAGGCCGTGTTCTTTATTAATCCGGATGATCAGGCTGCGTTCGAGCCTGTCGGAACGGTTACAGGGCACAGATCCCTCTCCTGTTTCTCCTTTCGATAGATTCTCTGGATCTGGCAGTTCTCACCATAACAAATTTAAAACAGTATTTTGACAAACAAGAAACGCCACATTCCTTTGATGTTTAAAATTTTTATCTCTGTGTGTGTGTCTTGATTCCGCGTGTGTCTTGATTCTTTGTGTGTCTTGATTCCTTGTGTGTCTTGATTCCGTGTTATGTCTTGATTCCTTGCGTGTCTTGATTTGGTGTATGTGTCTTGATTCCGTGTGTGTCTTGATTCCGTGTGTTTCTTGATTCCGTGTGTGTCTTGATTCCTTGTGTGTCTTGATTCCGTGTGTGTCTTGATTTGGTGTATGTGTCTTGATTCCGTGTGTGTCTTGATTCCGTGTGTGTCTTGATTCCGTGTGTGTCTTGATTCCGTGTGTGTCTTGATTCCTTGTGTGTCTTGATTCCTTGTGTGTCTTGATTCCTTGTGTGTCTTGATTCCGTGTGTGTCTTGATTCCTTGTGTGTCTTGATTCCGTGTTATGTCTTGATTCCGTGTTATGTCTTGATTCCGTGTTATGTCTTGATTCTGTGTGTCTCTTGATTCCGTGTGTGTCTTGATTCCTTGTGTGTCTTGATTCCGTGTTGTGTCTTGAGTCCTTGTGTGTCTTGATTCCTTGTGTGTCTTGATTCCTCGTGTGTCTTGATTCCTCGTGTGTCTTGATTCCGTGTGTGTCTTGATTCCTCGTGTGTCTTGATTTCGTGTGTGTCTTGAGTCCTTGTGTGTCTTGATTCCGTGTTATGTCTTGATTCCTTGTGTGTCTTGATTCCGTGTGAGTCCGTGTCCGTCAGAGTCTATGAGTGTCCATGTCCGTGTCAGTGTCCGTGTCCGTGTCCCTGGGGTTTTGAGTCCAGGATGCCATTTGTGTCCCCTCAAATTGCCTCCCTTATCTCCACCTATCTTATCTGTCCCTTGTCAGGGATCGTGTCAGTGTCCATGTGTGTCTTGAGTTCGTGTGTGTCTTAAGTCCGTGTGAGTGTGTATTGATTCCGTATGTGTACGTGTCCGTCAGAGTCTATGAGTGTCCGTGTCCGTGTCAGTGTCCGTTTCCCTGGGGTTTTGAGTCCAGAATGCCATTTGTGTCCCCTCAAATTGCCTCCCTTATCCTTGTGTGATCATCCCTTATCTCCTTTTATATTATCTTATTACCTCCCTTTTCCTTACACCTTGGGATCGTGTCTTGAGTCCGTGTGTGTCTTGAGTCCGTGTGTGTCTTGATCCTGTGTCTTCTGAAGCCGTGTGCGTCTTGACTGTCCGGGTGTCTTTGGGGTTTTGGGTCCAGGAAGCTATTTGTGTCGACCCAAATTGCCTCCCTTCTCCCCACCTGAAATCCAGGTGGATTGAAAGACCTGCCCGAGGTCAGTGGATCCAGGTATCCGTCCGTGGGCCCCCGGACTTCAACCCTTCCCCACATTCCAAGGGGTCAGTCAATCAATCTTCGGCTGTCCAGAGAGTCTATCGAAACTGATGCTCCTACAGGAGGGGACACACAGAGAAATCTGTGCCCTGTACTTGCAACCGTTCCGGCAGGCTCGAACGCAGGTCTATCCGGATTAAGAACATGTTCTATCCGACTAGGCCACGCTGGAGTTGCCTTCTGAAACAAATTTGGCACTTGTGTTTATATGTCGTAGCAAGGTTAGTTAGTGTCTATTTATCAACAGTTGCAATGATTGACATGTGAAGTTGTTAATTTGTGTTGACAGTTAGGCCGTGTCTTGAATACCTAACAGCTTTGATTCAGCGTGTGTCGATGTTGGGAGTGTAATAGTCATGATGACTATGTTGGGAGTGTAATAGTCAACATGGCTATGTTGGGAGTGTAATAGTCATGATGACTATGTTGGGAGTGTAATGGTCATGATGACTATGTTGGGAGCGTAATGGTCATGATGACTATGTTGGGAGTGTAATGGTCATGATGACTATGTTGGGAGCGTAATGGTCATGATGACTATGTTGGGAGCGTAATGGTCATGATGACTATGTTGGGAGCGTAATAGTCATGATGACTATGTTGGGAGTGTAATAGTCATGATGACTATGTTGGGAGTGTAATGGTCATGATGACTATGATGGGAGCGTAATGGTCATGATGACTATGTTGGGAGTGTAATAGTCATGATGACCATGTTGGGAGTGTAATAGTCATGATGGCTATGTTGGGAGTGTAATAGTCATGATGGCTATGTTGGGAGTGTAATAGTCATGATGACAATGTTGGGAGTGTAATAGTCATGATGACTATGTTGGGAGTGTAATAGCCATGATGACTATGATAGGAGTGTGATAAATATTCATGATGACTATGGCTGATGGGTAATAGGCATATTTATAATGCTGGAAATGTAATGGTCATAATGACGATGTTTAGTTCTAGAGAACACAGGATGTTTAGGTCTAGGGAACACGAGATGTTTAGGTCTAGAGAACACAGGATGTTTAGGTCTAGAGAACACGGGATGTTTAGGTCTAGAGAACGCGGGATGTTTAGGTCTAGAGAACACAGGATGTTTAGGTCTAGAAAACAATGGGGAATGATTAGTTCTAGAGAACACGAGATGTTTAGTTCTAGAGAATACGGGGGATGTTTAGGTCTAGAGAACATGGGATGTTTAGGTCTAGAGAACAAAGGATGTTTAGGTCTAGAGAACACGGGATGTTTAGGTGTAGAGAACACAGGATGTTTAGGTCTAGAGAACACAGGGATGTTTTGGTCTAGAAAACATTGGGGAATGATTAGTTCTAGAGAACACTAGATATTTAGTTCTAGAGAATACGGGGGATGTTTAGGTCTAGAGAACATGGGATGTTTAGGTCTAGTGAACACAGGATGTTTAGGTCTAGAGAACACAGGGATGTTTTGGTCTAGAAAACATTGGGGAATGATTAGTTCTAGAGAACACGAGATGTTTAGTTCTAGAGAATACGGGGGATGTTTAGGTGTAGAGAACACAGGGATGTTTAGGTCTAGAGAACATGGGATGTTTAGGTCTAGAGAACATGGGATGTTTAGGTCTAGAGAACATGGGATATTTAGGTCTAGAGAACACAGGGATGTTTAGGTCTAGAGAACATGGGATGTTTAGGTCTAGAGAACATGGGATGTTTAGGTCTAGAGAACATTGGATGTTTAGGTCTAGAGAACCCAGGGGATAATTAGGTAAAGAACATGTTACTATTAGGTTATATACTACATTTTCATGTTGGCTTCTAGATTTCTCCTGATAATTGCTTAGAACAATCAGTATAAAGATTATTTAATAATAATGAATCGTTGACGCTCTCTGTGACGAACCCACCAAAAGCCACTGTGAAAAATAACGTTGTCTTTCTCCGGGTTTTCTATGCACTCGTTGGGTTAGGTGGGTTGCCTGGGTTCGTAAGTCTTCGGTTAGGTTAGAAGGTTGGATTTTGGACTGAGTGGCAAACCAAGAAAATGCGCTGCTTTAAGGCGTATTATTGTGTTAGATACGACAGTAAGTATAGGAAAGCTTATGAGGAAGCGAGTGAGAGGAACAGGCCATCATACACATACTTT
>WNGS01069236.1:8643-19680 GCA_020271785.1 Procambarus virginalis | reverse complement strand
TGTGTCTTTATCTCTTGATTCCGCGTGTGTCTTGATTCCTTGTGTGTCTTGATTCCTTGTGTGTCTTGATTCCGTGTTATGTCTTGATTCCTTGCGTGTCTTGATTTGGTGTATGTGTCTTGATTCCGTGTGTGTCTTGATTCCTCGTGTGTCTTGATTCTCGTGTGTCTTGATTCCTCGTGTGTCTTGATTCCTCGTGTGTCTTGATTCCTCGTGTGTCTTGATTCCGTGTGTGTCTTGATTCCTCGTGTGTCTTGATTCCTTGTGTGTCTTGATTTCGTGTGTGTCTTGATTCCGTGTGTGTCTTGATTCCGTGTTATGTCTTGATTCCTTGTGTGTCTTGATTCCTCGTGTGTCATGATTCCTTGTGTGTCTTGATTCCTTGTGTGTCTTGATTCCTCGTGTGTCTTGATTCCTCGTGTGTCTTGATTCCTCGTGTGTCTTGATTCCTCGTGTGTCTTGATTCCGTGTTGTCTTGATTCCTCGTGTGTCTTGATTCCTCGTGTGTCTTGATTCGTGTGTGTCTTGATTCCGTGTTATGTCTTGATTTGTGTGTCTTGATTCCTTGTGTGTCTTGATTCCGTGTGAGTCCGTGTCCGTCAGAGTCTATGAGTGTCCATGTCCGTCAGAGTCTATGAGTGTCCATGTCCGTGTCAGTGTCCGTGTCCGTGTCCCTGGGGTTTTGAGTCCAGGATGCCATTTGTGTCCCCTCAAATTGCCTCCCTTATCTCCACCTATCTTATCTGTCCCTTGTCAGTGTCCATGTGGTCTTGAGTTCGTGTGTGTCTTGAGTTCGTGTGTGTCTTGAGTCCGTGTGTGTGTGTATTGATTCCGTAGGTGTCCGTGTCCGTGTGTGTCTTGAGTCCGTGTGTTATTGATTCCGTATGTGTCCGTGTCAAGTCCGTGTGAGTGTGTATTGATTCCGTATGTGTACGTGTCCGTCAGAGTCTATGAGTGTCCGTGTCCGTTTCCCTGGGGTTTTGAGTCCAGAATGCCATTTGTGTCCCCTCAATTGCCTCCTTTATCCTTGTGTGATCATCCCTTATCTCCTTTTATATTATCTTATTGCCTCCCTTATCCTTACACCTTGGGATCGTGTCTTGAGTCCGTGTGTGTCTTGAGTCCGTGTGTGTCTTGATCCTGTGTCTTCTGAGGCCGTGTGCGTCTTGACTGTCCGGGTGTCTTTGGGGTTTTGGGTCCAGGAAGCTATTTGTGTCGACCCAAATTGCTTCCCTTCTCCCCACCTGAAATCCAGGTGGACCTGCCCGAGGTCAGTGGATCCAGGTATCCGTCCGTGGGCCCCCGGACTTCAACCCTTCCCCACATTCCAAGGGGTCAGTCAATCAATCTTCGGCTATCCAGAGAGTCTATCGAAACTGATGCTCCTACAGGAGGGGACACACAGAGAAATCTGTGCCCTGTACTTGCAACCGTTCCGACAGGCTCGAACGCAGGTCTATCCGGATTAAGAACATGTTCTATCCGACTAGGCCACGCTGGAGTTGCCTTCTGAAACAAATTTGGCACTTGTATTTATATGTCGTAGCAAGGTTAGTTAGTGTCTATTTATCAACTGTTGCAATGATTGACATGTGAAGTTGTTAATTTGTGTTGACAGTTAGGCCGTGTCTTGAATACCTAACAGCTTTGATTCAGCGTGTGTCGATGTTGGGAGTGTAATAGTCATGATGACTATGTTGGGAGTGTAATAGTCATGATGGCTATGTTGGGAGTGTAATAGTCAACATGACTATGTTGGGAGTGTAATAGTCATGATGGCTATGTTGGGAGTGTAATAGTCATGATGACTATGTTGGGAGTGTAATAGTCATGATGACTATGTTGGGAGTGTAATAGTCATGATGGCTATGTTGGGAGTGTAATAGTCATGATGACTATGTTGGGAGTGTAATAGTCATGATGACTATGTTGGGAGTGTAATAGTCATGATGACTATGTTGGGAGTGTAATGGTCATGATGACTATGTTGGGAGTGTAATAGTCATGATGACTATGTTGGGAGTGTAATAGTCATGATGACTATGTTGGGAGTGTAATGGTCATGATGACTATGTTGGGAGTGTAATAGTCATGATGACTATGTTGGGAGTGTAATGGTCATGATGACTATGTTGGGAGTGTAATAGTCATGATGACTATGTTGGGAGTGTAATAGTCATGATGACTATGTTGGGAGTGTAATAGTCATGATGACTATGTTGGGAGTGTAATAGTCATGATGACTATGTTGGGAGTGTAATAGTCATGATGACTATGTTGGGAGTGTAATAGTCATGATGACTATGTGGGAGTGTAATAGTCATGATGACTATGTTGGGAGTGTAATAGTCATGATGACTATGTTGGGAGTGTAATGGTCATGATGACTATGTTGGGAGTGTAATAGTCATGATGACTATGTTGGGAGCGTAATAGTCATGATGACTATGTTGGGAGTGTAATAGTCATGATGACCATGTTGGGAGTGTAATAGTCATGATGGCTATGTTGGGAGTGTAATAGTTATGATGGCTATGTTGGGAGTGTAATAGTCATGATGACTATGTTGGGAGTGTAATAGTCATGATGACTATGATAGGAGTGTGATAAATATTCATGATGACTATGGCTGATGGGTAATAGGCATATTTATAATGCTGGAAATGTAATGGTCATGATGACGATGTTTAGTTCTAGAGAACAGAGGATGTTTAGGTCTAGGGAACACGAGATGTTTAGGTTTAGAGAACACGGGATGTTTAGGTCTAGAGAACACGGGATGTTTAGGTCTAGAGAACGCGGGATGTTTAGGTCTAGAGAACACAGGATGTTTAGGTCTAGAAAACATTGGGGAATGATTAGTTCTAGAGAACACGAGATGTTTAGTTCTAGAGAATACGGGGGATGTTTAGGTCTAGAGAACATGGGATGTTTAGGTCTAGAGAACAAAGGATGTTTAGGTCTAGAGAACACGGGATGTTTAGGTCTAGAGAACACAGGGATGTTTTGGTCTAGAAAACATTGGGGAATGATTAGTTCTAGAGAACACTAGATATTTAGTTCTAGAGAATACGGGGATGTTTAGGTCTAGAGAACATGGGATGTTTAGGTCTAGAGAACACAGGATGTTTAGGTCTAGAGAACACAGGGATGTTTTGGTCTAGAAAACATTGGGAATGATTAGTTCTAGAGAACACGAGATGTTTAGTTCTAGAGAATACGGGGGATGTTTAGGTGTCTAGAGAACACAGGGATGTTTAGGTCTAGAGAACATGGGATGTTTAGGTCTAGAGAACATGGGATGTTTAGGTCTAGAGAACATGGGATGTTTAGGTCTAGAGAACACAGGGATGTTTAGGTCTAGAGAACATGGGATGTTTAGGTCTAGAGAACATGGGATGTTTAGGTCTAGAGAACATGGGATGTTTAGGTCTAGAGAACCCAGGGGATAATTAGGTAAAGAACATGTTACTATTAGGTTATATACTACATTGTCATGTTGGCTTCTAGATTTCTCCTGATAATTGCTTAGAACAATCAGTATAAAGATTATTTAATAATAATGAATCGTTGACGCTGTCTGTGACCAACCCACCAAAAGCCACTGTGAAAAATAACGTTGTCTTTCTCCGAGTTTTCTATGCACTCGTTGGGTTAGGTGGGTTGCCTGGGTTCGTAAGTCTTCGGTTAGGTTAGAAGGTTGGATTTTGGACGGAGTGGCAAACCAAGAAAATGCGCTGCTTTAAGGCGTATTATTGTGTTAGATACGACAGTAAGTATAGGAAAGGCTTATGAGGAAGTAGAGTGAGAGGAACAGGCCATCATACACATACTTTCATTATTTCTATAAAATTTAGATAGAAAACAATAACCAGAGGACCACATAAAGAACATTGTGCTTAGGGCTTATGCACTCTTTCCAACATAAGAATAACCTTTAAATACATGGATGGCGAAATATTAAGAACACTGTTCACTACCTTAGTATAAAAACCGAAGTTGGCAAATGTAGCAGTTGTTTGGCGTCCATATTTCAAGAAGCACATAAATAAACTGGAAAATGTTTACACATGCAACTGAATGGCTTCAGGAACTGAAAAACAACAACTTTGTGGAGAGGTTAGAGGCATTAAATATACGACAGCTTGAAGATAGAAGAAAAAGTGGTGATATGATCATCTGATAGAAAATAGTAGTGGAATCTACAAAATTGGTAAAAAAGAATTTTCGAAAACATGAACTTTAAGAACAAAATTCATAGATCCAAACTGAGGAAACATAGCTGTCAAAAAATTAGAAAGCTCATTTTGGCAAAGAGAGTGGAAGACGGTTGGAACTCTTTATGTGAGATGGTGGAGGCAAAACCCTCAATGAACAAATCCACAAGGGCAGTGACGAGGGTTCGAACCTACGTCCGAGAGCATCCCAGACACTACCTTAATCGACTGCGTGTGGATTTGTTCATATGATACATCACGCTATTGTGATTTCTGTGTGTAAAACCCTCAATAGTTTCAAAGCGTCATATAACAAAGAGCACTGGGAGGACGGGACACCACGAGCGTAGCTCTTGACCTGTAACTACACTTAGTTAATAGTAAGAGTGAAGACTCTTACGTCTTGCACACACACACACACACACACACACACACACACACACACACACACACACACACACACACACACACACACACACACTCACTCACACATAATTACTCTCTGATTACCAAGAAAGGAGAGCTGTAGATTTAAATATCAGTAAAAATCTCCATTACTCAGGAAGATCAGTGACCATAGAGTGGGAGCGGCCGCTGATGTCCTGGCGGTCATCAGATCAACCCATAATACACTGTCGGTGTCTTCCATTTTTCTCTTGCACCTCGTGGTGGAGGGTGACTTACACACTGATGTCTACACAAGATTCACTTTTAAATTTACTTAATTCATTCATATTTATAGTAAAATGTGTATATATATCCTTCAATTCAATAAATATTTCATAGAAACTACAGTTTCCACTAAATATAACAGGTAGAGTAGCCGAAGGCTCAAATTTGGGGTCAATATTGTTCCATTAAAGTGAATGACCTACCCGAGGGAGTGAGCCCCAACATGAGTGAGGTGATGATGAATATAAAAACTGAGGAGGACTGTAGAAAGTTGCAGGAAGACCTTGACAAACTTCAGGAGTGTTCTGAAATCCTTTACTGAATTTCAATGATTACTGAATTTATATCCCAAGATTTTGAAGTAATGAAGATGGGGAAGAGAGTAAGGAGATCAGAAGGAATTTACACTATAAAGGGAAGACAGCTACAATTACTGAAGAGAGAACAAATAATGGAAGTGGATATAGTTCCATCTGGAACACCAGAAGTTTACATTCAGGATGACATCGAAATCATATGGGACGCTAGCAAACAATATGGGACATTAGCAAACAAGCAAAGATAATTTACAGGAGATAATACTATGTCCCACAGCAATACTGTGGTACACGCAGTTCATTAATGTTTCCAGTACGTGTCTCTTGTTTCCAGTGACCTTTTATACATCACAGAGAGAGTGGCACTCTTATTGCTTCTACACCCTCTTCCAGTATCCATAGTGAGATTCTGTCAGGCCCAACAGACTGTCACATTCAGCTCCAAAACATTCCTTTTGACCTCATCACTGGTAACCTCATTCATCCAAGGCTGCTTAGTTTACCACCTCCTCTCTCAATATAGGAACTTCTCACTGCTCTATTGTGTAGATCTGGAATTTTGTTGAGATCTTCACAATCTGTGAAGATTGTGACGGCAATCTGTAAAGATTGTGATGGCAATCTGTGAAGATTGTGATGATCTGATACAATCTGTGTATCTGTTCTCCTCTATTCTCAGTTTCATTATGTTATGTGGCCCCCATTTAATGTTATGGGGGAGTGAACTTACAGCATCGCTGGAAAACATTGCCTGGCTAATCTATGTAAATAAAAATGGAAATGTTCGTTTGTTCAAAATCGCTAATCTCCGAAAGTTCTTCACCGACTGCTTTGAAATTTTGACACGACGTTCCTTTCGAATACGTGAGTTTTGGATATACCTGCTATTTAGATGCCACAACTGTGATAGGTAAAAACATGCATGTTTTGAAAAACTTCGCCATCTGTTGCACGTAGGAGCAACATACGATACAAGATATCTTACAATTCAATTAATATGTTTCTGATTGCAGTGATATATTGAATTTTCATAGATTTTGATTTATTTTCATTTTGTTTTACTTTGTGTGACATTGGGTTGGAATTGAGCTGTGTTGTTTACCATACCGTTCATTTTGTGAGTATAGCTAATTTGTTCCTTTTTTCATTGTTTTTCATTCCGTTTTTTTATTGTTCTTCTTATTTTTCAGTGCAATTGGTGTCGAAATTGAGCTGTGTCGATTGATCGGCGTTTGAATTTAAATATTTCGTTAGTATTTTTTGTTTTTGTTTTGAAAAGAAGAAAATGGACAATACGTTTATTTCACAGCTGCAAATGTGCAACAAACAGCAATAAATCCACCGGCTACAACAACGTTAACTGCTTTATTCATGTTATGTCAAAATGACGCATTTGCAAAAACATTGCTGTATTCGGAAGTACCTACGTATTACACATGGAATGCCAGTAGAAAATCATTTGAACGACATAAACGAGAAGAGCGAGTCGACGGACAACTTGGCATATTCAAATAAACTACAATATGCAGACTGTACACCATGCATTCCAATCAAGATGAATGTTTCTTTCTTCGCATGCTATTGGTATATGTGTCCGGTCCAACGTCTTTAAAGCAATTGAGATTTCTCCGCGACGTAACACATGTCACTATCCGTAGTGCACGTCAAGCTCTGAATTTATTGGAGAACGACCGACACTGGATGTATGCAT
Source organism: Procambarus virginalis (assembly GCA_020271785.1). Lineage (NCBI taxonomy): Eukaryota > Metazoa > Arthropoda > Malacostraca > Decapoda > Cambaridae > Procambarus > Procambarus virginalis. The sequence continues at coordinate 12,763 of WNGS01069236.1, read as the reverse complement.
TAATGACACGTCCAACACGTCACTTCCAAATCAAATTCGTACGTTGTTTGCAATCATATTGACCACCGGCTCTCCTTCATCTCCAACAGAGTATGGGAGAAACACAAATCGCACATGACTGAAGATATTGTCCATCGAATACACAAGGAAAATTCAAATATGAACATGAATTTCACACAGAAATCTACAACGAAGCATTGATAATGATTGAAGATTTGTGCTTAAAAATCGCGAACAAAGATCTCAATAAATTGGGAATGCCATCACCGAATCGATCTGCTGCTACTTCGTTCAATGTAGAATTGTGTCGTGAACAAAATTACAACACAGGTGATCTGTTGTATGTGCAATCAAATATTCTTAAGCTAACGCTTAAGCAAAAAAGCATTTACGATCAAATAATTCAAACTGTCAATAACGGGGTGGAGAAATTTATATATTTATTTATTTATTTATTTATTTATTATTTATTTATTTATGTATATACAAGAAGGTACATTGGGATTGTGAGGATACATAAAATGGTAATTACAATCCTGTAAAGCCATTAGTACGCACAGCGTTTCGGGCAGAAATCTAATAAGATCTTCTAATCTAAGATGCATCAGGAGGAACTGTAAAACCTTTCTAATTAGATTGATTTTGGCAGCATTTCGATCCCAAAATGGCATAACCTTAGCTCTTGCATCGTCCGGAATATCTGTGACATTGCTAACAGGTGGAAGAACTGCTACTTCGGCTTTGAAATTGCCATTGAACATGCATTTCATTGAAACTCCCACGTGCAACATTTCCAAAGCATCCGGCATGGGAAAAGTATTGCAGAAATGTAAACTTATTGTTTGGGCTGAATGCACAATCGCCCACAAAAATCGCTCAAGGCTCTTGATCGATCATTGCAAGATTTGCGTGGAAACATCAGACCATTTGGGAACGCATTAATATTGCTTGCAGGAGATTTCATGCAAACATTACCTGCAATTCCTCGATCAACACCATCGGACGAAGTAAATGCTTAACTGAAATACTCTACTTTGTGGCGCCACTTAAAGATGTTAAAATTAACTACAAATATGCGAGTCCAACTGCAAAACGACCCATCAGCTGAGATATTCTCACATCAACATGCAGGCGATGAGTCACAATAACGTGACTAAAGTATGTTGACCAGACCACACACTAGAAGGTGAAGGGACGACGACGTTTCGGTCCGTCCGTCATTCTCAAGTCAATCGACTTGAGAATGGTCCAGGACGGACCGAAACGTCGTCGTCACTTCACCTTCTAGTGTGTGGTCTGGTCAACATTCTCACATCAATTTCTGGAAATTGGGAACGGAAACGTGGCAGTCACATACAAGTTCGTCGACACTGTGGTGGAAGCAGATGAAGCGGTTAATTATCCAACAGAACTTTTTAATTCACTAGATCTGCGACGGATACCACCACAGCACGAATTACGATTAAAAATCGGCGTGCCAATTATCATGTTACGAAATATCAACCAGCCAAAGCTTAGCAATGGCACGCGGCTTGCAGTAAAAAATTATTCAGCAACGTCGTAGAAGCAACAATCTTGACAGGACCTTTCAAAGGTGAAGATGTCCTCATTCTCACATTCCTATGATTCCAACGGATTTGCCATTTCAATTTAAGAGATTGTAATTCCCAATTCGATTTACGTTCGTAATCACCATCAACAAAGCTCAGGGCCAATCTTTAGAATTGTGCGGTTTAGATCTAGACACGGATTGCTTCTCACATGGACAATTATATGTTACGTGTTCTAGAGTCGTCAATCAGACAATCTCTATATCTTCACAGACAGTGGAACAAGAAAAAATATTGTATACCCACAAGCATTGAGAAATTAAACAAGTTAGAAACGTGCATTTTCTCTTTCTTTTCCATTTAACCAGACTGAGCCACAGCAACGCGTGGCGGGTACAGCTAGTCCTAATACGAATCAATAGTACTAGCAAGTACTACTTATAATAAACAAATAATGTGTAGTGTAGTGTAGCGTTACTACTTATAACCTTTAAATCTTATATCTAATTATATTATAATCACATCTTATATCAATCATATGTCTAGACAGTAAAAATAGTCAATAAATATGAATTGAAAACTACCCACTCTAAGGGAGAGGGGAAGCCAACTCGAGAGTGAAAGTGCCCCGAGGGGAGAAATCATTTGTTTACATACAGTGACAACGTGTGACGGTGCCTTGCGAAATTAATTTAGTAAAGGACACCATAATAATATATCTTTATCACCAGTGATTACTCTCAAGAACTGGGGAAGAACCTGGACAATATGTACACGGAAAATTCCTAGTACTTTATCTAAATAAGAGTGTAGAGTGGGGCACACCAAGTAACGCACCACCACACCTATCTTATCAGACTAAAAATGAAATTAAAGACATAATCAACATGAACTGAACATGCTGTGAACATTTTGCAGAACATGTAAGAGAAGGTGAAAACATGAGGAAGAACATGAGATGAACATAAAACATGACAAAGAACATATAGAACATGAACGAGAATGAACATTGAACTTGTGAAGAACATTCTAAGTACATTGAGAACATTAAAGAGACATATGATAAACTTGTGAAGAACATGCTAAGAACATTATGAGAACAAGTAAACGAACATAGAAAATATATTACAATGTGCAGAGAACATTATGAGAATATGACAAGATCGCAGAAAAAATGGACAAACTAATGAAAAATATGAACTGAACATGATGTGAACATTTACAGAACATGGAGTGAACACAGAAAACATGGAAGAGAATGCGCAGAACACAGTGAATATTGATAAACAAATACAGTTAGGATTATTGAAGGTTTGGATAAGTTGGGCAATGGGCGAGATGAAGGGGAAGGTAAAGGATGAGAAGGTAAGGAGGGAAGGTAAAGGATGTGGGGAGATAAGGACAAAAGGGGTGGGTGGGGAAGGTAAGAGAGGGGGAATGTACTGTGTCCTGGAAGGTAGGGAAGAGAAGGTGATGGCGGATGGTAAAAGGTGCGGGTGATAAGGACGAAAGAGTTTGGGAAAGGAAAGGAGGGAAAGATAAGGTGGAGGTTGAGGTAAGGGATGGGAAGGTAAGGGAGGGAAAAGGTAAGGTTGATTTGACCGGTGTTATTACATAGCTGAGTAAACAAAGGGTATGGAAGGTAAGGTGTGATATGACCGGTGATTTTTATCACGGTGTGTACTCACCTAGTTGTACTCACCTAGTTGTACCACCCAGTTGTGTTTGCGGGGGTTGAGTTCTGGCTCTTTGGTCCCGCCTCTCAACCGTCAATCAACAGGTGTATAGATTCCTGAGCTTATTGGCTCTATCATACCTACACTTGAAACTGTGTATGGAGTCAGCCTCCACCACATCACTTCCTAATGCATTCCATTTGTCAACCACTCTGACACTAAAAAAGTTCTTTCTAATATCTCTGTGGCACATTTGGCACTCAGTTTCCACCTGTGTCCCTTGTGTGTGTGCCCCTTGTGTTAATAGCCTGTCTTTATCTACCCTATCAATTCCCTTCAGAATCTTGAATGTGGTGATCATGTCCCCCCCCCCTAACTCTTCTGTCTTCCAGCGAAGTGAGGTTTAATTCCCGTAGTCTCTCCTCGTAGCTCATACCTCTCAGCTCGGGTACTAGTCTGGTGGCAAACCTTTGAACCTTTTCCAGTTTAGTCTTATCCTTGACTAGATATGGACTCCATGCTGGGGCTGCATACTCCAGGATTGACCTGACATATGTGGTATACAAAGTTCTGAATGATTCTTTACACAAGTTTCTGAATGCCGTTCGTATGTTGGCCAGCCTGGCATATGCCGCTGATGTTATCCTCTTGATATGGGCTGCAGGAGACAGGTCTGGCGTGATATCAACCCCCAAGTCTTTTTCTTTCTCTGACTCCTGAAGAATTTCCTCTCCCAGATGATACCTTGTATCTGGCCTCCTGCTCCCTACACCTATCTTCATTACATTACATTTGGTTGGGTTAAACTCTAACAACCATTTGTTCGACCATTCCTTCAGCTTGTCTAGGTCTTCTTGAAGCCTTAAACAGTCCTCTTCTGTCTTAATCCGTCTT
>WNGS01069231.1:0-10509 GCA_020271785.1 Procambarus virginalis | reverse complement strand
GAGATATATAATAAGATATATATAAAGATAGAGGATAGAGAGCGAGAGGAGAGAGAGAGAGAGGGAGATTGAGAGTGAGAGAGGGAGAGAGAGGAGAGAGAGAGAGAGGAGAGAGAGAAGGGGAGAGATAGAAGAGAGGGAGAAGAGGGGAGATAGAGAGATTAGAGAGGAGAGAGAGAGAGAAGAGAGGAGAGAGGAGAGGGGAGAGAGAGAGAGCAAGAGAGAGAGAGAGTGAGAGGAGAGGAGAGGAGAGAGAGAGAGAGAGAAGAGAGGATAGAGATAGAGAGAGAGAGAGGAATGAGAGTGAGAGAGACAGAGGGAGAGAGGGAGGACGAGAGAAGAGAGAGAGAGAGAGAGAGAGAGAGGAAGAGAGAGAGATAGAAGAGACGGATAGAGAAGAGAGACAGAGGGGGAGAGATAATAGAGAGAGAGAGACAGAGATGAGAAGAGAGAAGAGGAAGAGAAGAGAGAAGATAGAAGAGAGATAGAGAGAGAGAGAGAAGAGACGAGAGAGAGAGAAGGAAGAGAGAGATGGAGAGAGAGAGAGGAGAGAGAGAAAGAGAGAGAGAGAGCGAGATTAGAGAGATAGGAGAGAGGAGAGAGATTAGCGAAGAGTAGGAGAGAGAGAGAGAAGAGAATAGAGAGAAAGAGAAAGAGAAGTAGAGAAGCGAGAGAAGGAGAGAGAGAAAGAGAAGTATATACTATATATATAATATAATATTTATAATATATGTAATATATATATAATATATCTATATGGCGCACATATATATATATACCTTCTCTCTACTGGCGACCCAGCCTAAACATGGGGGAGGGGATGGAAATAGCCTCAGATACCATCCACTTTTGTCCGGTAGTGTTGGTCGGGCGTTTCATGGCTCCCGAGGTACGCCAGGTCGAAGGGTGGCTCCTGGCAGTATAGGGTTCGAGTACACTTCTGGGGATGTGAGTTTGTGGTAGTCGTTGGCATATAGTCCTGGGGGACCATTCGGGGCATTGTCATTCGCATTTGATGATTCCTCACGTGTGGCCACCAAAGAATGAGGATTTGATTTGATAAAAATACCATGCCCAAGATTACCAACCAAAGCGACTCAACGGCTTGCTGACATCTTATGTCCCTTGCGCCTTCAACCTAGAAGTTTCCAAAGGAATTTGTTGTCTAACTGCGGGAAACACGGGCCACAGGGATAAGAGCCCGTCGTTGGACCGATGATCACACTGTTTACAAACGTACATGTGGATGAAACAATCGGGATGATAGCGGACAGAGAGTATCGTGGTCCGGCCTTCCTACTCCATCTGGAAACATACCAGAAAACATCCTAAGAGCAACTACTCCCAAGCTTGTAGTACTAAAGAGGAACACCCTTCTTGAAGCCCGCCTAGGGCACATGTATAAGCAAGACTAGATGGGGTCGCCATGGGTTCATCCCCTAGGTGTCCTACTTGCGAACTTCTACATGGGATCCATCGAGCCAAAAGGTGTTAGTCAACATGAACTTGAACCAGCCATATAATACTGCAAGTATGTGGACGACATTTTTACACAGGTACCTGATATCAGACATCTGCAGGAGCTGAAGGATACATTTGAGCAGAATTCTGGCTTGCGTTTCACTTACGAGATGGAGAAGGATGGAATCGCCCTTTCTCGAGTGTAACAGTCATGGAAAGGAGAGGAGGTTTCCCACTGCAGTCTGCACTAAGGAAAAACATAGGAATGTGCCTAAATGCCAACAGTGACCTGTCCTGGACAGTACAAGAGGAGTGTTGTTAACGCTTATTGTCGACCGTCCTCTCAGCCACAGCTCAGGAATGGTAGCAACATGAAGACTCGATGAAGAACTCTGTAGGGTAAGGCAGGTCCAAGTCAACAACGGCTTCTCCAAGAGTTTCCGTTGAAGACATCATAAGAAGGAAGGTGAAATCGCCATGCAAGCTCCGAAGAGCAACTAAACAACACCTATAACCCCCTATTAGACTATTTTATTCAGGAACTTCTTTTCCCACAGCTCATAAAAGGAGGAAAGGGTCCTGAAAGATATTGTTAATATAAACGTTATCCTACAGACAAAAATCAGAAAGATACAACTGACGATTTACTATAACAACCAAAAAAACAGCCAGCCTACTCATGAGAAACTCTCCAGACACAAAGCAGAACGCTTTGAACGAGAACCCAACGTCGTCTATGCCTTCAAATGCCCACTTGGGGACTGTAAGCCCTCAAAGAACTCAGTACGTATATAGGCAAGACAACAACATCTCTTCCAGGCAATTAACGAATAGCAAAGGGCTCCAACAGGGCTCCATTAAGGAACGATATAATCTCTTCCCCACACCAGACCATCACCAGAGAAATCTTAGCAACAACACAGAAATCAATCGATAGATACAGCGTAGCAGGCGTCTTGACATCTGCGAGGCACTACACATCAGGCAGTCAACACCAGCAATCAACAGCCAATTAATGCACAACTATATTCTACCCACTTCAAGACTCCGCTCCAATATAGAAGGATCAAGAAATATGGGCCAATAAGCCCTCTGCAGTTACTTCCATTCTTACCTTCAAATACCCATTGTTTCGTGTTCTATCCTGTGTTGAAAGTTTTGTTCACCTCATCCAAAACTGTCGTAACATATCACCTCACCCAAACGCGGGTATAAAATAAAATGAAAGCTGTTTAAATCCGAGTCCACCGCTCCCTTGCCAGCAAGTCCACTACGGGTTCACCATAGCTCGTGCTACTTGCCCCGCTCCTGTGCCAGGTAAGTTACGAGCTCACCATAGCCCGTACTACTTGGAACTTGTTCCGGATAGCTGAATCTATAACAACATGTTTAAATCATAGCATAAGTAAGAACTCTCTCTGTTTAGTGTTTGCAGGTATAGTTGTGTGTGTGTGTAAACTAAAAGTCTTTGAAAATGTAAAAGTTATTACGAACGCGTTCAAGTGTCACGTCAGACTAGAAATAAAATTAATTTTGGAGAGATTGATTTTCAAGTACCACCAACAGTGAAAAGAAACGAGAAATCTTGAGAAAATTCGTGGGTAGAATTATAATCGTACTTTTTCGGTATATTTAAGGGATATATAGTATATAATAGATATATATATAATATATATAGATATAGATATATAATATATATAGTATATATATATATATTATATAGTGATAGATATATAATATTATATTAGATGATTATATTCTCATACTCCTTACTATTCTATCTATCTCCTATATCTATCTATCTCTCCATCATCTCTCTCTCTCTCTCTATCTCTCTCTTTCTCTGCTTTATCCTCTCCGGAGACAGCACTCCTAGGAGCTCCCCTGGGGTTGAAGCCCATCGATGAGGTCCTTGATAAAAAAATCGCCGACCTAAGAGGATGGATGGGAGGATTGAGGATATTGATGCTCATGATGCACTCTACCTCATCACAGATGTCGTCCCTCCCCAGGCTAACCTACTTTCTGAGGTGTTCACCATCTTACAGTAGCCAAAAACTAAGTGAGTATGACCGGTTACTGAAATCAATGCTAGAAAAAACCCTTAACCTCTCTCTTGATGACCTAAAGTGGAAACAAGCCTCTCTTCCCGTAAGACTTGGGGACCTCGGAGTTCGAACAGCAACGCAAATCGCTGTTTCAGCCTTTCAGCCTCCTGTCCTCCTTATCAGCATCCGACGACTTGTAAGAAAATTCTACCTGCCCACGTACATCAGCTGGCAGGTGTACATGATCCCCAATTTTACACGCTGTGCCACAGAGTGGGCCTCTCGTGCAGGCCCACCACTTCAACCACCATCCCCAAAAGCCCACAAGCAATCCAGCTGGGATGGCCCCATTGTAGACCAAGTTGCTGCAGAGTGCCTGGGTGCTGCAACAACACAACACGACATTGCTCGCCTCACAGCAGTAGCAGCCCCACATGCAGGGGATTTCCTGTTAGCAACCCAATGTCGGCAACTGGCACGCGTCTCACACCACACGCCCTCCGAATTGCTGTGGCCCTCCGCCTTGCTGCCCCAATCCACACCAGATATAGAGTGTATTTGCGGCGAGGTGTGGCTGACAGGTACGGCCACCATGGCCTACTCTGCCAAAGTACAGGGGGATGGCACTCGAGGCACAGTGAAGTTAACGACAATCATCAAGAGGAGCCTCACCACAGCTGGATGCCAGCTGAAAGAGAGCCCCGTTACCTAACGCCCCGTAACTCTGATGCTCTTATTGGTCGCCCGGATGGTATCGCCCAGTTGGTATGGGGACTACACGTTGCGTATCAACCCTGGCTAACACTTACATTGACCTCAGTGTTGCACAACCAGGTGGCGCTGCCACCCACAGGGAAGCAGCCAAATCCGGTAAGTATAGAGAACTGGATCACCACTACAATTTTGTCCCCATTGCTTCTGAGACACTCGGCGCCTGGGGTAAAAGTGCTACCAGTTTTTTGAAGGAACTGGGTTCTAGGCTCATTGAAACAACAAGGTACCCTAGAGCTGCCAGCTTTCTTTTCCAGCGCCTCAGCGTGGCGATACAGAGGGGAAATGCGCACTGCATCCAGGGTTCCTGCCGCCATCTGAGGAGCTGGAGGAACTCGACAACTTATGATAACCATCTTTGTAACCTATATGTAACTCTTTTTTTGTAACAAAGTTCAAATAAAGCAAATATATATGTACACACAAAAGAATGGGGGTGGTAGGAGAAGATAATATTAGTGTTCAGTGAGAAACCACAAGGTCTCCTCTGAATACTTTTTATTTTCTTCTCCGAGGCTATGGGTCCCCACATTGGCACCAGAGGTGGTACCCTCACAAACTTCTATATTATGTATATATATATATATATGTATATATATATATATGTATATATTATATGTATATATATATATATGTTATATATATATAATATATATATATATATATATATATATATATATATATATATATATATATATATATGTCGTACCTAGTAGCCGAACGCACTCCTCAGCCTACTATGCAATTCCCGATTTGCCTAATAAGCCAAGTTTTCATGAATTAATTGTTTTTCGACTACCTATCCTACCTACCAACCTAACCTAACCTAACTTTTTCGGCTACCTAACCTAACCTAACCTATAAAGATAGGTTAGGTTAGGTTAGGTAGGGTTGGTTAGGTTTGGTCATATATCTTCGTTAATTTTAACTCCAATAAAAAAAAATTACCTCATACATTATGAAATGGGTAGCTTTATCATTTCATAAGAAAAAATTTGAGAAAATATATTAATTCAGGAAAACTTGGCTTATTAGGCAAATCGTGCCTTGCATAGTAGGCTGAGAAGTGCGTTCTGGCTACTAGGTACGACATATATTATAATATATATATATATATATATATATATATATATATATATATATATATATATATATATATATATATTATATATATATTAGGGGTACCACCTCTGGTGCAATTGCAGGGACCCACATCCTCGAAGAAGAAAACAAAGAGCATTCAGAGAAGATCTTGTGGATTCTCACCGAATACTTAATTCTTTTCTTCTCCTACCACCCCCTATTATTTTTTTTGTATGTTTTGTTTTCTTTTATTGCAATGCTACAGTTTACAGAGAACACACACACACACACAAATAATATAACAAAAACAATCAGCGTTCGAAGACCTCGTCCAGCTCCTCGGAGGTTGGGTGCGTACCCAGGATACAGCACGCATTTCCCCTCTGCACTGCGACACTGAGGCGCTGGAAGAGGAAACTGGCTGCTCGTGGGTCTCTAGTTTTCCCAATGAGTTCCTCACCAACCTCCTTTAAAAACTTGAGTGCACATTTACCCCAGGCGCCCAGAGTCTCTGAGCCTATCGGCACGAACCTGTAACAACGTTCTAGGTCTCTGTACTTGTGGATTTTCTGGGTCTCCCTGAAGGTGGCTGCCCCACCTCCCTCCGCTGAGCTGTAACGTAAATAGGTATCAGCCAATGTAGATGCACAGGTGTAATCCCACACGACTGTTTACCTTCCCTCCATGGCTGCAGGATGACTCCATCTGGGCGTTTTTGGCTGTTGTCAGGTCTGCACAACTGGGGTTCCCTTTGTGCTGGACACCCAGCTGTAGCCAAACTTCTCTTGATGATGTCATTGACTGCCTCGTGTCTGGCAATCTTTCCTGTGTCTTACGACAGATGAGACCATGGCTGCCGTATTGGTCTGCCCGTGCCTGGCCGCAAATACACCGGTGCTCGGTGGAGATAGGGGCGGCAAGGCGCAGAGCAACACCAATACTTAGGGCCCGATGATCCAGGCGGGTGCCCAAGGCGGAATTAGGGACTGCCAACAGGAAGTCCCCAGCATGGGGGGCTTGCACAGCTAGGAGACGCGCTCTGTCCTTCTGAGAAGCTACGTCCAGCAATGCTTTGGCGATGTTCTCCACTATGGGGCTATCCCATTTGGCCTGTTTACCGTCGTTTGGACAAGTTGGTCGGGTGTGTGAATTGGCGAGTGTGTCCCACCGACCAGCTCCTTCCACAAATTTGGGATCACGAATCCCAATGGAGTTCCTTAGGTATTCTGGTAGTATTTCTTCACTAATTCACTTGTAGCACTGGTCGAGGATAAGAATGCCGGCAATGCTAACTGTGTCGCCTTGCGAATACCTATACCCCCGAGTCTAACTGGGAGCGTTGCTTGGTCCCACTGGTCATCTTGCAGGGAGAGTTTAACACTTTCATAGTTATTGTCTTTAGGAGTGAATCGTATTCCGTTAATTTTGGGCTGTCAAAAGAAGGAGCACACCTGAGGAAATAGGTAAGTCTGAGCAATATATAGATAATATATTGCCCATAATATATATATATATATATATATATATATATATATATATATATATATATATGTATATATATATATATATATATATATATATATATTATATATATATATATATATATATATATATGGGAAGGAAATTATCAGGGGAGGACAGCACCAAGCCATTACGACTATATAGCATTGGGAAGGGGTCAGGATAAGGATTTGGGATGGGACGGGGGGAAGGAATGGTGCCCAACCACTTGGACGGTCGGGGATGAATGCCAACCTGCATGAAGCGAGACCGTCGCTCTTGCGTCGTGAACGGAAATTCAGTTTGTTATCTACCGTAAATATTTCATTCAAAATGATCTGCTACCAGAAATTTTAGCCAAATATCCCCAGTTTGCTAACTGTAGGTAGTAACTAAGTGATTGTAACCTATCCACCGCTGCCCACTGGATGGGGGGCGGTGTGCAGGACAAACATATAAATTGTGACACTAGCTCTCCACATATGTCAGTTATTTAATATAGAACCTGTACTTGAGGTCGATCTCGAACCCATTGTTGATGAGACGACTTTTATTGAATTTTGTAACTAGCTCATCAAGATTGTAACTTGCTTAGCTAAATGAATTGTGGGGTTCACTCCCTGAGCCCATTATGTGCCTCTGTAACCCTTTCCACTACCGCCCACAAGATGGGTATGGGGTGCATAATAAATGAACTAAACTAAAAACTAACTAAACTATCTACCGGAACACCAAGGAATTCCCCCATCAACTCTGCTCATAATTAGGGTATTGTTAATTTAATTTGATTGAGATGCCATTAACATTTGACATTAATATGACACTAATATGTTTTAAACATATTGTTTGTCACCAAACAACGTTTATAACGTTTTATAGATGTTAAGGGAAAATTTGTTAGCAACTAGCCACAAATGATTGTTTTTTTTTAGTTCAGCATTCACTGTATTATTTAGATACAAGCTTACCTATTTCCCCAAGATGCCCACCCTCAATAGATAGCCCAAAATTAACAGAATATAACAAACTCCTAATCAGCAATGTCCAGGAAAGTATTAATCCTCTCCCTGAAAGATGATCAATGGGACCAACCAACGCTTCTAATTAGATTCAGGTATACGCATTAAGGCAACGCAGACAGACAGCGTTGCCAGCATCATCATCTTGGACCAGTGGTGCGAGTAAATTAGTGAAGAGAGATCCTACAAGAGCACTTAACAGACTTAAGATTGTGTAAATCCCATTTTCACTGAAGGGACCGGCCTGTGGGGGCACTCTTGAAGGCTATTCATCCCAACGAGCTTCACCAAACGACTGTCAACAAATTGGGATAAACCCGTAGTGAACATTGTCTTAGTAATGCTGTAGGCAGCTTTTAGGAAGGATTAAGTCCAAAATCTTAGCTAAATATGGCTTCAGGTGGTCGGGGACCGTAAATTTGTTAGGTTTATGGTGGTCCACCCACCTAGACCAGCTATACTGATCTTAAGTAATATGCATCCCACAACAGTCATCTAGCTCCCAGGTCCCTATTTACTAGTCCATTTGGTTGAGAGCTAATTGCGCTAACCGTCGCTATTATATACGGTTCGTAAATTACAAGCTGGCAGATGTGTAAGTTGCTTACTAACGTCACGCCACTGAAGCTTTATCAACACTTCTGTAACTATATATATATTTACATACAACAAGGTACATCGGGTTGTGAAAATACATACAATGGAGATTGTGGAGGCCTGATCGGGGACCGGGCCGCGGGGACATTGAGCCACAAAAATGGGGGGGAGGGGGTAGAAATAGCCTAAGCAATTCTATCCCTTTGAGATGTATTTCTTTCTTGCCTTAATAAACATACTTGAACCCCAAAATCATCGCGTCAATCGAGTGTTATATTCTTTTTTTTATTGCAGAGCCACAAACACACACAGTGTTCCTCACAGATCTTTAAGCTAACCAATAAATGTAGTAAATGTAATAACAGCTACGTTGTAAAAGAATTTGAATTCAACACACTACTTTATAAATAATAGAATAGATTATACTGATGAAGTTGTGTGTCTTCAGTAGTAAACTGTATGAGTGGGAAGCACAAGAAGTTATATTAGTAGCACATAGTGGGTAAACTAAATTAAAATTATGTATTTTTTGGTCCTACTGTTAAATAAAGTATAGGTTGGATTAACTGCTTTATTTTAATTAGGGAGTGAGTTTCATACACTGTATCATTTTATTTGCATGAAGTGTTTTATCACAGCTTTAGTTTGACTCTAGGGATGTCAAAGATAATTATATCTCGTGTGGTGCTCATGGGTTCTATTATATCTATCAAGGAAAAGTTTCAAATCAGGATTAGAATTTAGGAATAAAGTTTGTAAGGTAAAAGTAGCAGAAGAGACTGTATGGAGTGAGGAGGAGGAGGAGGAATTATCAGGGAAAGCTCCAAGCCATTACGACAATATAGCACTTGGAAGGGGTCAGGATTTGGGATGGGACGGAGGGAAGGAATGGTGCCCAAAAACTTGTGGATGGTCTGGGATTGAACACCGACCTGCATGAAGCGAGACCGTCGCTCTACCGTCCACCCCAAGTGGTTGGGCTTGTTTTGAATTTTTTTAGCTATATTTTGCATATATACATCTATACAAATAAAATGTAAATGTTTGTTTGTTTAAAATCGCTAATCTCCGAGAAAGTTCTTCACCGATTGCTTTGAAATTTTCACACGACGTTCCATTTGCATCCAAGTGGGTTTTTTATATACATACTATATAGATGTCACGTCTGTGACGGAAAAAAACTTTTATTTTAAACTGTTTTTTTCATGTGTGGGAAATCTTCAAAACCTATTTACCGATTGCTTTGAAATTTTGACACAACGTTGCTTTCGAATAGTCGCGTGTTTTTATATGCCACCTATATACATGCCTCACCTGTGACAGGAAAAAACATGTTTTTTTTTAAACAGTGCCATCTGTTGGACAAGAACAACACATGCTGTAACCTCCGAAAGTTCTTCACCGATTGCTTTGAAATTTTACATAACGTTCCATTCGAATGCGCACGTGTTATTATATAAATACTAAATAGCTGCCACACCTGTGACAGGTAAAAAAAAAACATTGCTTTTTTGAGACAGCGCCATTTGTTTCAAGTAATAGCAACACATGCTATACTAAATATAATACAATTCCGTTGCAATGTATCTGATATATTACAATTCCATTGCAATGTATCTGATTGCATTGATAAATTGAATTTTCATAGATTTCGATTTATTGTCATTTGAATTCAATTATTTGGTGTGACATTGCATTGGAATTGAGCCATGTTGTTTACCATACCGTTCATTTCTTAAGTATAAGTAACATTCTTTTTGTAAGAAACAACGCCACCTGTTGCACGTAAGAGCAACACACGCTATTCTAAACATGTTACAATACCATTTCAGTGTTTCCGATTGCATTGACAAATTGATTTTCATTGATTTCGATTTATTTTCATTTTGATTTAATTATTTTGTGTGACATTGTATTGGAATTGAGCTGTGTTAATTACCATACCATTCATTTCGTGAGTATAGTTTATTTTTATATTTTTTCATTGTTTTTCATTTCTTTTTTATCTGTTCTTATTTTTCAGTGATGGG
>WNGS01069223.1:0-11476 GCA_020271785.1 Procambarus virginalis | reverse complement strand
AATGAAGTACTTCATGAAACGGACAGAAAGAAAGATGTAGGAGTTGATATCACACCAAACCTGTTTCCTGAAGCCCATATAAAAAGAATTACATCTGCGGCATACACGAGGCTGGCTAACATCAGAACATCCTTCAGGAACATGTGTAAGTAATCATTCAGAACCATATACACAGTGTTGGAAATTTCCAACACTGACACACTACCATTGTATTATAATCATCATTATTGTATACTAATTACGGTAGTGTTAACATAAATTAGTATTTCTCCATCTAAACATATTTATTCCCAATATGTTCGAGAATTGAATGTGGTTCTCTAATTTATTAGTATTCCGTGTAATAATTAACTACGGATATATAACTCCTAATAATCCAAACCGAGAGTTATTAACTGAGATTATTATCAAGTAACAGTTTTTCTGTTACGTACGAATGCTATGGAGGAAATAAATTTCTCTCCATTTCTCGATTAACACGAGAATATGATATTATTTAATTCCATATAATTGCAACCCGGTTCTCATTAACGTATTACATCAGTAATTACACGAAAAGAATTATCCGTGATTATTAAATTCTGTTGTGAATGTGTGAGACGCGTTGATGGAGGGCGGCGAGACGCCGCCATTCGCATTAAGCACACGAGCAAGCGACGCCAACAATCACATCGTCCGTCCGGGGAGAGTCGAATTTCCATCAATTCTACGTTAGGCCCTTGCAGTTAATCGGCTAGGAGCGTGCAATTGCTCCAGTAGCAATCTAGGATTGCTTCGGTGGACAACCAGCAGGTTAAGTGTCCTAGTATTATTTATATCTAGAGATCTCTTTTTATATTTATTTACTGTGCACTGTCTTTCGTTATGCCACGCGACCTCCCCAAACAATAAGTAAGTCCATGAGGAATTAATTTATTCCTTCTATGGCATAGTGAGGATACTAGATAGTAGGTATAAACAATTGGTATATTTAGTTGAAATTTCAGCCTGTGTTGAAAGCGGTGGTGGTCCTCATGTTCCCACGCCATGCTGGAGCTCACGTGTTGCAGCAAGTAGCAGACGACGCCATTGCACCTATACCTCCCGTTCACTATTACAGCTAAACGTTGAACCCTTTTCATTTATTTTCTTGATTGAGTGAATTCTAGAAATTGATTATCATTCAAGAATATTTAGTTTAGTTGATTTGAGATATCTAATGTAATATGATAGCCTCTATAAAGTCAAATGAACTATTATCTTGGTGAATCAACATATAATCTTTTTACCATTGTTGGGATTGAGTACTACAGATGTTGGAGGTAGCATGTTTGGAGCAGATGCTCTTTTGTTTATGATCTTGTTAACAATATTTCATGTACCTGATTATTGTTTTGTTGTTGTTACTGGCGGAGAATAAAACCATGAGGACGAAGATTGTTTCTCTGACCACAACCATAACAGTGGCGACGAGGATTAAACATCTCCGGCAGAGAGCTTGGGTACGAGACGTGGTGTGAGGATCAAGAGAGAGCAGGGTACGTCGTGTGGACGAGTGGACGCTTCGCGCACAACAGTACAGTGTGCTACCACCGTGACAATGACTACGCCGCTCATGTCAATGGAGCCGTTAAACACTGCCAAGATCTCGTTGGACCTGTGGCTCAGCCTGCTGGAAGCACACTTTCAGTGCCGGGAGATTAAGGAGGACGCCAACAAGAAAGCGGTACTCTTAGTTTCACTGGGCTCGGAAGCATATAGTGTTCTCGGAAATTTGTGTGCACCGGAGCTACCTCACACGAAGACCTATGTAGACCTGATTGCTCTGCTTAAACGTCAGTATGTGGTGAAACCATCATATCACAGGAGTTTGATGGATTTCCAGAAGAGGACGAAAAAGCAGCACGAATCAGTACAGGATTTATTTGCGGATTTGAAGGCTTTGGCTAACCTCTGCAACTTCGGAGCACAGTTGGACGGTAGGGTTAGGGACCAGTTGTTCATGGCAGTGGAAAAGGAGATTATTCCCTAACCTGGTGGCAGAAAATTTGGATCTACAATCGATGACTTCATGGACAGTGCTCGAGAAGATATTGAACCTGGAAAGGGCTTTTGGAAGTAAGACTTCTACTCAGGAAATTATGGTCGTACAGGGCCAGACCAGATGCAAACACTGTGGATACAGGCACATAAGTAGCAAGTGCAAGTTTCGTGCATATATATGCAACTTTTGTAACAAGGAGGGACACTTGCAGAGAGTGTGTAGGGAATTTCTGAACAGGAACAACAAGGCCTGGGAGAGGAGACGACCAGGTAATGCAGGAAGAAGAGGTAGTGGTACTGTAGTCAAGGCGGTAGAGGAAGGTAAACCGTCTGAAGAAGCTGCAGGTGAGGAAAACCGACTATATTCGGTGAAAGAAAAGGTATGTTCAGTGAAGTCACAAGTGGTGAATTTTGTAATTAATGGGAAGTTAGTTCCCTTGGAACTGGACACTGGTGCGGCAGTGTCAACATTGTCTAGAGATTGGGCAGATACCTTGCAATTGAATGTAAAACCAGGTAAAAATCTTTAAGTGCTTATGATAATGTACCGATTAAGGTCTATGGCAAGGTGTCGGCAAATAGGTTATAATGGAAAAGAAATTGTCCAGGATTTTTATGTAGTGGATTCACATAATCCTAGCCTATGTGGTAAGGATCTCATGGAAAAAGTGGGAATTTTCTTGGCGGGCCTAGATGAATTGTCGATAGTTAAAACAATTAAAAGTGCCGAACAAATGTTAGATAAATATTCAGTGGAGGCAGATAAGCCAATTAATAGCATGGTTGCAAAAATTCACCTGAAAAGTGGGGCTTCACCTAAATTTTTCAAGGCAAGAACAGTGCCGTTTCATTACAAGCAATTGGTAGAATCAGCCCTGGAAAAGCATGTGGCAGAAGGCATCTTAGAGCCAATTACACATAGTGAGTGGGCAGCCCCAATTGTACCAGTGTTGAAGGCAGATAGGAAATCTTTGAGAATCTGTGCAGACTTCAAGGAACTGAACAACCGCATACACTGTGAGAAGTATCCTTTACCTAAGATAGATGAGTTATTGTCAGTGGTCTGCAAAGGAGCAATTTTTTCTAAGATTGACCTGAAGGATGCTTACTTGCAAATTCCTGTAGAGGAGGAGAGCCAGAAATTGTTAGTGATTAATACCCACAAGGGGTTATTTAAGTATAAAAGACTTCCTTTTGGACTCTCCTCGTCTCCAGCAATTTTTCAGAGATTCATGTCCCAGTTAGTTAACATTGAAGGTGTGGCTAGTTTTTTAGATGACATTATTGTATGTGGAGAGAATGAGGAAGTGCATGATGCTAGATTAGAACAAGTTTTGAATCTTTTGCAAAAGCACAATGTGAAGATTAATAAGGGAAAAACAACGTTGAAGACCAAGGCCATTGAATACCTGGGGTACCATATTTCAGGTAAGGGCTTTACTCCTTCTCACAAAAATGTAGCTGCTATAATAGATGCCCCAGCCCCAACATCAGTTGGGGAAGTACAGTCTTTTGTTGGGATGGTTACATATTTTTGTAAGTTTGTGAAGAACTTTTCAACAAAATTAGCACCCTTGTATGAATTGTTGAAAAAAGGGGCTAGATTTAAGTGGGCAGCAAGAGAGGAAAATGCATTCAGGAATATTAAGCAGGAATTGATCAATTCTCCAGTGCTCACTAATTTTACAGGTAGACTCCCATTAAAACTGGAGGTAGATGCTTCCCCAGTAGGAGTGGGTTGTGTATTATTACAGGAAGTAGATGGTCAGGATAAAGTAGTATATTTGCTAGCAAGAAATTATCTCCTGCGGAACAGAATTATTCTCAGTTAGATAAAGAAGCTTTAGCTTTGGTATATGCTGTAAAGAAACTGAGGTATTTTCTGCTGGGGAGGAAATTTCTTGCTAGAACAGATCATAAACCCCTGCTAGGATTGTTTGGCAGAGGTAAGCAATTCCAGTTAATGCCAATGCTAGAATTCAAAGATGGGCATTACTACTCTCACAGTTTGAGTATGATTTAGAGTTTAAGCCAGGCAAGGATAATGTAGTAGCTGATGCATTAAGTAGATTGCCTGTGACAGAAGAATTAAATTCCAGTATTCCAGTGGAGTATGTTAACCTGGTGGAAGCTATGTCTTTTGAGGATTTTCATTCCAGACTATTAGGAAGGCAACTGGTAGAGATCCCAAATTAAGTCTGTTGTTGAAATATGTCAAATATGGTTGGAATGATAATTTGTTATTGTCAGAGTATGCTGCAGTGAAGGCTGACCTTAGTATTCACCAGGATGTACTTTTGTATAGGAAGAGTGGTGGTGCCTGGGGAACTGAGATGTAAGATTTTGGAACAGCTGCATGTAGGCCATAATGGCATAAATGCTATGAAAGCAGAAGCTAGAAGTTGGGTTTGGTGGCCAAAAATAGACCAGGATATTGCTGAGGTAACAAAAAATTGTCATATTTGCTTTAAGAATTATCAGAAACCCCAGGCCCCAGTACTTTCTTGGCCATGCACTGGAAAACCCTGGTCTAGACTTCATGTAGATTATGCGGGACCTATGGATAATAAATATTACCTAGTGGTGGTGGATTCATACACCAAATTTCTGGATGTGCATGTGTGTAATTCCACCACATCATCTGTAACTTGTGAATTACTAAGGAAAACATTTTGTAATTTTGGATTGCCAGACATAATTGTCTCAGACAATGCTCCTTATTTTGTTTCTGTGGAAATGGAGGATTTTTTTAGAAAAAATGGTATTAAACATGTAACACCTGCCCCCTATAATCCTTCTTCAAATGGTCTAGCAGAGAGAGCAGTGAGATCCTTGAAAGAAGGGTTAAAGCGGTTTACGGAAGGTACTATTAATACAAGGCTTTGTAGATTTTTATATAATCAAAGAAAAACTGTTCATTCTACTACTGGTAAATCTCCTTCTGAATTACTGTTTAATAGACACTTTAAAGTGCACATGGAAGCAGTAAAGACAGATCCCAATAAAGAGAAATCGGTAACTAGCTTGGCCAGTCAGTTGGCTCAGGGAGAGGAATTGTTGTTTAATGAGGGGGATGCAGTATATGCAAGGAATTTTGGAAGTGGAAAGCCCTGGGTGGAAGGGAAAATTAGGGAAGTCCTGGGCCGCAGGAACTTCACTGTGCAAGTGCAGAGTTTTGGGAACATTAATTGGAAAAGGCATGCCGATCAGCTCATGCCAAGGTTCACAGGGAATTTTGAAGACCCTTCAGGTGGTGGGGCAACTAGTGATATCCATCCTAATAATGAAGGGATAGCAGCACCTGCAGGTGACCGTGAGGCAGAGCAAGGGGCAGCAGAGGGTTATGGGGATACAGTCAACCCTATGGACTCTACAAGGAGTAATTCAGAAGAATGTTTCCCAGAAGTAACAGGTCAGGACTTCCAGTTGAGAAAATCAGGAAGAGTCATACGACCGCCTGATAGACTTAACCTGTAGGGATAGAGTTTATTTAAAAGGGGAGGAATGTTGGGATTGAGTACTACAGATGTTGGAGGTAGCATGTTTGGAGCAGATGCTCTTTTGTTTATGATCTTGTTAACAATATTTCATGTACCTGATTATTGTTTTGTTGTTGTTACTGGCGGAGAATAAAACCATGAGGACGAAGATTGTTTCTCTGACCACAACCATAACAACCGTATCATTTATCTAAATGTTTCTTAATATAGTATTTAGAGAAATCTAATTTTTATTCGAGAAGAACCCGCCTCGATGAAGCGTACTGGGGTAGATTTACTTCTGTATTAACCCCACATTTTGTGAGGACGGAAGTTTATTCTCGAACATAATATTATACAGCCCATTGAAGATTAAAGAATAATCTTTAATAGTTTCTTATCCATAGGCACTGGTGTTTCTGTCCTTATCATTTAACTTTATCTGTTTCCCTTTTCAGTCAAAATAGGGTGGTCCTTCGATTAATTTAATTGATCCATTAATTCAATATCAATCAATTAATAGAGAGTAAGCTTTCTTCCCACACACAGCATATGTAAGACCAATCCTGGAGTATGCGGCCCCAGCATGGAGCCCGTACCTTGACAAGCACAAGACGAAGCTGGAAAAAGTCCAAAGGTATGCCACTAGACTAGTCCCAGAACTAAGAGGCATGAGTTACGAGGAAAGGCTGCGGGAATGCACCTCACGACACTGGAAGACAGAAGAGTAAGAGGAGACATGATCACAATCTACAAAATTCTCAGAGGAATTGACAAGGAGAGACAGGATAAACATTTTAACACGGGTGGTATGCGAACCGGGGACACAGGTGGAGACTGAGTACCCAAATGAGCCACAGGGACGTTAGAAAGAACTTTTTCAGTGTCAGAGTAGTTAACAAGTGGAATGCATTAGGCAATGATGTAGTGGAGGCTGACTCCATACACAGTTTCAAATGTAGATATGATAGAGCCCAGTAGACTCAGGAATCTGTACACCAGTTGATTGACAGTTGAGAGGCGGGACCAAAGAGCCAGAGGTCAACCCCCACAAGCTCAACTAGGTGAGTACTGTTATGAACCCAGGTAGCTTGAGAAACGAGATTACCCCGAGAGTTATTCTGCCAGGCCTGACCTCACCGAGAGGTCAAAGAGATATAGATATGTGATTGTATACTGTAAACAATTGGGGAATAATCCACTGTTGAGGAATAAAAAGTATGGGCAGTGAATAAGAATATAAATAAATGACTTGACATGAGATATGGAGAGTATGCTGGAGGTGTGAGGCTCACTTCAGAGGGTCTCGACCTTACTTGAGCTGCAGAAATCGTGAGGGAGGCCGTGCTCCGTTGAGCCCCTGTTTGATATAACTTCAAGAAGAAGGAAGTGGATGGACTTTTCGACTGTGGAAAAAGTCTGAAGACGTGCCAGCTCAAGTCGTGAACTGCAGAAAGAGTGTGGAGCAGTTTAAAGCAGTTCAGTGGGCAGCCGAGGGCGCCCTGTTTCGCTGCCAAGCCAATGAGCATCAGCAAGCGAATCGAATTTCTGTGGCAATCCCATTTTAACCAGTTAACAGTGATTGCTTGTAGTTGGTCGTGTGCCCGGCGACCGTAGCAAGTGTCTATTGATAATTAGGCATATTTTATTAAGGCAGAAAGCCTAATAAGAGAATAGAGATGAGGGAGCCAGCTGGAGAGACGAGTGGCGCACCCTCTCTTGCCGGTTGCTTGTGGGCGACTGAGTGAGGCCGCCCAAGAGGCGAAGGCTCCCAGGGAAGGTGGAGAATGGACTCGCCTGGGTGGTGGGGGAGTCCCTCATGGCAGGCCGAATCAGAGGAATGTCGAGTGGAGACATTTATTGTGTAGTTTATTTTAGTTAATGTTTGTAGAGGAACATTTTTATTGGCGTGTCAGTGGGTTACAGGTTTGTCTGGGGAAGGGTTGCTGAGAGAAGTTCGGGCCAGTAGAGGAGAAGACAGTGGATGGAAGTCCAAGGCTATTGAAGAAATACCGAGCTCTGTGGAAGAGCAGTCCCCATAGAGAGGAGCTGGACCTCAAGCTTTGAGAGGAGAAGCAGTGAAGTGGAGTTTCATGTGGTTCTGTGGTACCAGTGGTGAAGCACCATTGCTGTTCAAGGAAGATTTCATGGAGTAGCAGCCGGAAGAGCTGTGGAGGACCCTGGTAGGCATATCTAGGAGGACCTGAAGATGTTCAGGTAGTGAACCTCTGGGTGTAAGAAGAGGTTCTTATGACTACTTATATAGAGTTGGTAGAGTGCTTGAGTGTTCTTGGCGTGCAAGATACAGTGGAAGGGGGGGGGGGCTGACCATTTTTGTACTGAGGATATAATTATACAAATGTTTATAGTGTTGTAGCCAAGGCTGGATTCCTTGTGTGTGTATATATATATATATATATATATATTATATATATATATATATATATATTATATATCCATATATATATATATATATATATATAGATATATATATATATATTATATATATATATATTGTTACGGTGCCCTCGCCTATCTCTTTCGGTTGCCTGCTTAAGAGTCATATCGACTCTCCCTACTGTTTCTCTGAGGTACAGGGAAGTCTGTTGGTATGTGTGGCGACCAGATCGGCCGCGAGTTAAGAGAGGAAGGTTACATTATAGTTGTAAGTAAAGGGAATTGGCGCCTGATGAAATGAAATAGTATCCCCTACTGCAGATATGACGTTTTGGAATGGACGCTAGCCGTGTGCGAATTGGGTGGCTTGGGTCACGGGCGACCAATCAGAGCCCGCCGTGACGTCACCGAGTGCCCCGGCGGCGCCAACATCAGAGTTGACCTGACAGTAGAGGCGACAGGACGCACCTCAGTCAGCTCTCAAGAATTGGAGGCTCTACAGGCCTTTCTCAGTGGATTAGAGCTAGCCATCGCAGCCCACCTAATATATGGAGACCCCGCGCTTCTGGGAAGCGAAAAGGAACCGAGTTCATTGAGCAGAGAAGTGCCAAACTCGAAAATTGTCGGGTGACGGCGTGACGCTGGGCGGCGACGCTGGACGTTGAGGGCCGTGGGAGGTGCGGGCAGGCTTAGCTGTGACCGGTCACATCCACTGAGGGTGTTAGAGGGACGACCCGTTCCTAGGACGAGGAGCAACGCCTTGTGGAAGGAACGTGTGTGTGAATATGGGATTAGCTCAGCGCCCATTGGTGAACCAGATTGGGATAGCTGAATCTCAGGGATTGGAACGGCGACGATGTGAAGGCTTCACGACACCTGAGGACCTGTGGGAACGTTCCTGGATCGCAAGGATCGACTCAGGAACGTGGGGACCCTCTCACCCTCGAGGGACAGGCGTCGTGATCCAGGAGTTAAGGTAGATCATTTTCCCTCCATTACCCTTTGTGAGAGTAGGCTAGATAGGCCATAATATTCACTTATATATGTGGAAATAGGACATTAATACTTTAGTAGCAGAATAGGCTGCAGGGCAGCTTATGTCCAGGACTGTCAGAGAGGACAGTGTGGTGTGGAGGCAGGACAGTGAAGAAGAGGGGCGACGTGGTGAAGAGGCCCTTCTGTGAGATGTGTGACTCCTGTCTTCTGCCCAGTTGAAGGAGCCTGGAGAACGTGAGAGAAGAATTGCTGACAATCTCCAGAGTTATTATTATTTCATTTTCTTGTATCACTTGTAATCTATGTGTGATCATGTAATTCGTGTCAGTAAATTCACAATTTATTATTGTGTTTAAGTGTGCTCCATTGCAAAATTCTCTATTGAGCATACACGAGGGTTATCATAGTACCTTTTAGGGGACATCACGTTCCCTATAGAATTTTTATTGCCTGGAGTGGCACACAGCACAGACTTATTATAAAAGTGTACCCTTAGCCATCCGATCAGTCTAGTGCCTGAATGGCGGCAACTAATAACGTGGTGGCTAGAGAGAGGTAAAGCCACACGGACCTTCATGGGAGAGTACCCTGGGCCGACAGTCCAATAGTAGATCTTGGGAGCAGCAATACTCTGGCAACAAACAATATATATACACCCACTGAACTGCATCGCTGGGGTGCAGATATAATAACCCAGCTGGCGACCTGTTGAGGAAAAGATAGAGAAGACAGGCGGGAAAGGAGTTCCTGCAACCTTTTTGTCTGGCAGGCAAGACTCAGGGGAGTTACTGTTATAAGGTGAGCCTGAGTCTTCCTTCACTCCACCTCGGGTCTAGGCCGGAGCTGTTAATAGCAGTTTCCCCGTGGTTGACTGAAGGGCTTCCAGGGTGAATCAGTGGCACCCCTTTTCAGTGGTGGAAGCAAAGACCTGCGGAGGTGGGCATGCTGGTCCTCTCCTGTGGGACCAGGAGACTCGGTGAATCCCGGGAGTCGGAGGGGCTGAGCATTCGGCCTTTTGAGCCCCTAGCAGCCGAGTGCTAGCAGAGCCCCGGCCCACCCCGTGACATTATATATATATATATATATATATATATATATATATATATATATATATATATATATATATATATATATATATATATATATATATATATATATATATATATATATATATATATATATATATATATATATATATATACACACTAGCTGTACCAGCCACGCATTGCTGTGGCTCCGCAAAGCATGTGTGTTGCAGAGCCACAGCAACCTTCCCCTTGTCTCTCAGTGCTCCCCGCCATTTCCCTCCCCTCGTCTCCTCGTCCTCTCAACCATTCCTCACTCTCCTGTCCCTTCGTCCTCCCAACCATTCCCCTATTCCCCCGTCCCTGGCCTAATAGTCCCCTCGTCCTCCCCACCATTTCCTCTCTCCTCCATCCCGTGTCTTTCCCACCATCCCCAACTCCACCATTCCCTTGTCCTTCTAACCATTCCCACTCCACCGTCCCCCTTGTACTCTCCTCCATCTCCCACTCCCCCATCCCCCGGCCTCCCTATCATTCCCCTCTACCCTGTTCCCTCGTCCTTCACACCATCCCCCACTCACCTGTCTCCTTGTCCTTCCCATCATTCCATTCCCCTGTCCCCTCGTCCCCACATCCCCCACTCCCGTTCCCTCGTCCTCGCCCACCATTCCCCACTCCCTCGTCTGATGCATTCCAAATGATTTGATGTTTCCATCATAAAGTTGGGAACATCAAATGATTGATGTTCCCATCACTGAAATATAAGAAATCACTTAACAAAGAAATGAAAAACAATGAAGAAATAAAAAAATAAACTATGCTCATGAATGAACGGTATGGTAAACAACACAGCTAAGTTCCATCACAATATCACACAAAATAATTAAATCGAAATATATGAAAATTTATTTGTCAAAGCAATCGAAAACATTGAAAGTGGAATCGTAACATATTTATTAAAGTGTGTATGGTTCTTATGTGCAACAGATGGCCTGTGTCATAAAAAAGAAAAATGTTTTTACCTTTTACAAGTTTGGCATCTTTACTTATACTCAATTTTTGACGATTTACTATAAACCAAAAAAAACGGCCAATCTACTCATGAGAAACTCTCCAGACACAAAGCTGAACGCTTTGAAAGAGACCAACGTCGTCCGTGGCCTTCAAATGCCCACTTGGGGACTGTAAGCCTCAAAGAACTCAGTATATAGGCAAGACAACAACATCTCTTTCCAGGCGATTAACGATGCATAAGCAACAGGGCTCCATTAAGGAACATATAATCTCTTCCCACAACCAGACCATCACCAGAGAAGTCTTAACAAAAAACACGGAAATCATCGATAGATTCAGCGATAGCCAGGCGGCTTGATATCTGCGTAGGCACTACACATTAAGAAGTCAACACCAGCAATCAACAGCCAATAATACACAACTATATTCTACCCACTTCAAGACTCCGCACCAATATAGAAGCATCAAGAAATATGGGCCAATAGGCCCTTTGCATTTACTTCCATCTTCCCCTTTAACTTTACCCAATATTACCCCATATTC
>WNGS01069219.1:8968-44396 GCA_020271785.1 Procambarus virginalis | reverse complement strand
AATGTCACTAGTAACGCGGAAATTACACAACACTCTACCCGTCGAGCATTCAGTGAGAATAACCCATTAATCCCTGTACTACCCGACAGCTGATTAATCTCTTTACTAGTTACGTTAATTTACGTTAATCGGTTACTAATCACTCGATCAGCGATGGTAAACTCTGATTTACAATGTCCAAAGTGCTAAAAGAACGGTAATCACTCGTGATTACCTTTAGAGTAATTAATTACTATCCTCAAGATCAATAATTAAACAGTTAAATACGCAACCTTTCACACTGGCTCAGCAATTTACATTAAGGTATGAATTCCGTCTGAGCCTTCCATACTCAGACCAATTCAGGTGGCTAATAACAGTAATTAGGCACCACGTTTACGTTATTCTACAATGACGTTACTCTTCCCACGAGTCAATCAAGTGCCGGTACTTCCGGACATAAATAACGACGTTACGTTAATGGAACAATGTAGCATTCGTGTGAGTCGATCAACAAGGATCGAGATTAATCACTTTGACTTCCTGAAACACGTCAATTACCCGGCCCACTGACCTTTATTTAAGACAGACAATACTCTAATTCTTATCTGGCTGGTGGCTAGGCTACTTGAGACTACCGTAGCTGCTTGCAGGAAAGTAAATTAACCCAAGCGTATTCTACGTTACTCATATTGTAAAAGACCAAATCCTCTTAAGCAATGGGCGTTCCCTCGGTTACGTTATATTAATTGCCTCGCAATCACCTCACTGAATACTGGACTTCGATGTCCTACCAGAATAAACAGGAGAATATATGTATATATCCAAGTACTCGTCTACACCCGAGTTCACCCACGACAATGTCAAATCACACTAACAAATCACAGTGATTTACGTTACAATCCGGTTGCAATGACAATACTGCAGAACCTAGTAAAATAACATACAAGGACATGAACCCTCTAGAACACTGCCCCCACAATGACTTTACTGAACTGCAGTCACCCACGGTGATTGCTCAACTCTAGCAACAATCACTAACAATGACAACCCCTTTGCAACACCACACACTGCAAGTACTCTAATTTCCAAGTATTAGAATACTGCTCAACATTTACTTATTTACTGTTGCAAATGACCCCAGTGCTCTCAATAACCCCTAGAACATAGGTCCCAAACTTGCAATCACCACACAGTAAATAACACAATAACACTGGGCACCGTGACACTACGATTATATATATATATATAATTACTGCTGACACATGTAGCCTACAGCTATCAAACGTTATTGAGAACACTAAGGAGATCTCGCACTCCTTAAATCACATGGGTGAGTGATTTATCGATCACGCATGCCGAATAACACTCCCGAGTTTTACGTTACTCGACAGAGCGAGGGCTGTCACTCCCGACAGCCTCATCACTCACCAAATTCTACCAAAATTACGTTAATACTGCAACCACAATATGTATATATAATCACATTTGTCACGGTCCTGGGGACAATACAAGGAATTAAAACCACACTGTGGCACACTCCACAATAATCATTGCCAGGAATCACTGACGTTACCACATACCTGAGCGCTCAGTGATGAAATTCCACACCTGCAAGACTACACATGAAATGATATCACTCCGTCCCACGGACGATCAAGAATGAATAATTACCACAATGGAATAAAATAATATTACATGGACATCCTCTCAGTCCTTGGCTAATCTATGTATATACTCTGTTCCCGTGTGTACCAACACACACACACACACTGTATGTCTGTGCTCACAAGAAGTAGGTCCCTCAGGACTGACACGATGACAAGGATGATTATCTCCTCGTCCACACTTCACTTCACCTACAGGTGCTGCGTGACAATGAGACGGAATACTTGACCTCGAATTCAAGCTTTAGAGACTACTAATCACCAGAAATACACACATAGGTACTTACATTCATACTGCCGGCTTACACACACCATTCCCATACATCAGGCACCCCGCTATGGGTGGCTGGCTCAGTGGTGGTAGGCTGGCTGGTTCGTACCACAGCGGTATCGTTCGTACAATGGCGCGCACCGAACCCTCCCACAACACGGCTTGTTTCGTACCCTCGACCCACCGGTAAGTGAAGCGTTCGTACACAGGTGACGCGCACAATGATTTCGTCTTAAACAAACATGGGAAATCTGCCTTAAAGCACTAACACTTATTTCCCCGTTCCCATCGACTGCTACAGAGCACTAGCAAGTCTAATCATCACTGGTATGGGATCTACGAGTCTGTTACTGCTCGTATGCACATTACCCCACGATCCCAGACCGATCACAAGATCTTCTCTACCCACTGTACACTGTCTTTTCCCCTCCAAGCAACGACTTCGGCCGGATTCTGTGACGACCGCTGTCGTAGATGAAGCAGGAGTTGAAACAGCTGAGTTGTTAATTAAGCCACCCCGACGCACTATACTCAATTCGGCCTAATTGAGCATAGGAGCGTCTTCACAGGGTGATGGCTCCTCCAGAATGATCCTCACACCGTCGATTCCCGCGTATTCCTCGAAATACCCAATGAGAGGAAGGCATACTGGGGCCTACCTCTCTCCTCCAATCAGCGACGGTGTAGCATAGCCCCTAGGGCAACTCCAAGATGGCCGACCACCATGGCGGCTCAAGATGTTTACTAAGATGGCGTCTGTTTCCATGGCGACGGCTCAAATGGCTAGCGCGCGCGGGTGGCCCACAGCTACCCACGCCAGCGGCCTAACTGTTTTCCCGCGCAAGCTAGTCCCTCGCACCAAGCTATACAATGAGAGATGCTATTGGCTCTATCTCTGTCCATAGACATGCTACCACGGCCACGGTAACATTTCTGGACTGCTGGTGACTGGGGC
Organism: Procambarus virginalis; assembly: GCA_020271785.1. Taxonomy (NCBI): domain Eukaryota; kingdom Metazoa; phylum Arthropoda; class Malacostraca; order Decapoda; family Cambaridae; genus Procambarus; species Procambarus virginalis. The sequence continues at coordinate 41,524 of WNGS01069219.1, read as the reverse complement.
TCTCACCTGAGCTCAAACACTAGATGTTTCGGTTGCTGGTTACCAAAGTTAAGTCCGCACACTTAACAAGTGCACTTAACAAGTGTACTGGCCTCCCACAGGCATAAGAGCACTATTGTAAGTGAGCTGGTGAACCATCCCCTCACACTTAAGAATGTTAGTAAAAAAACACCTGGTGTTATTCTTCACCTATATCTTTTTCTGGTTAGTCCCCTATTTACATTACATCAATCTGCTGTACGGTGTCTGTTAATCTTGTTTAAATTACCAATCAAGTTGTCAATGTAATCAACCAGAGCTTTAATATACCAATGTGCTTTAATATACTTACTATTCTCTCTCATCTCATTTTTTTTCTTGCAATGTATCTGTTATCATTTTATTAATTCTGCTAGAATTTACCTACTTAAAATTATCTGTTAGATTAAGGACCTGCCGAAACGCTGCGCGTACTAGTGGCTTTATAAGATTGCAAATACTATGCTATGTATTCTCTCTAATCCAATGTACCTTCTTGTATATAAATAAATAAATAAATAAATAAATAAATTATTCAGTTCAGGTTTCGTCGCCATACTATAGTTTTTAGTTTAGTTAATTTATTATGCACTCCATACCCATCTTGTGTCCCGTAGTGGAAAAGGTTACAAATGCACATAATGGGCTCAGGGACTGAACACAATTTATTTACCTAAGCAAGTTACAATCTTGAGGAACTAGCCACAAAATTCATAACACATCATCACATCAACAATAGGTTCGAGATCGACCACAAGTACAGTTTCTAAATTAAGCAAATGACATGTGGAGAGCTAGTGTCACAATTGATATGTTTGTCCTGCACATTTCCACAGTAGCTTGTTTGGGTTCTTCTAATTATCTTATATATCATTGAAGAGAACCTCCTAGGCACTATACTGTATATGCTTGTAAGAAGTATAATAATCCTGAGAAATCGTGTAAATTATGTTGTGCGAGTGCTTACAGCAATCACTTGATACAAGCAAGTGATTCCTTATGACAGTTAAGTAACATAGTTTATTCGAGTGCGCGTGCTTGAAGAGGAAATGTTATCCCCCTCCCCATTGTAAATATTTGTGACTTTCAGACCATACAACCGCGGCTTACCCTTGCCGCGGTCGAGGGTAAGAACACCGGATGTATACCCAGTATTACAACTAAACATTAGCAATAACAATTATGGAAAGTTCCTTGACCTATACATAGACAAGAGACTGAACTTCAGCACCCACATACAACACATAAGGGGGTGCTCTGAGAGAGAGAGTGTAAAAATATCCACTAAGGTCTGATTAAGTCCTTTTGGGGACCTTAAGCATTAGGACGTCCAATGATGAACGCAAAGTGAGGCGTACTCAAATGGTATATTGACAACATTCAGCATATCTCATAAAGACCTAGTAGTACTTGGTGTACAAGTACCTTTTCCAAAGGAATTGCAAAACATAATTAAACACAATTGTACTGTACAGTGTTATATATTTATTTCAGTTTGAACAATTTTTAACATTAAAGGATACATCCTTTAATTGGTTGAAATTGGTTTTAACATTAGAAATCTAACTTGTTGATGTTAAATAATACAAGGTTCAAATTTATTAAGATACATACTTTAAAAACTATTTCGATTTGAAATTTAAATTGTAATGGATTTGTCAGTCCTCAGTCCGACCTCTGGTCATTCTCCCCCTCCCTGCAGGCAGTTCCCCTTCTTACCAGAGTCAAATTACCTAGGCAGGTGGTCAAGTCACTTGTTCCCCAATCACTATGTCTCAATCTTTCCAAATCATTTGTCTCCCAGTCATTCCCAATCCCCTTTCTCCAATCCGTTTCCCCTCTCCTCCTGCCTTTGCCACTAACCATTTGACAGTTTTAAGAACAGTGACAAATTACCGTAATTCTCAAGTTTCGAGTGAGGGAGCTCAAGCCATACGACCGTTTGGGTTTCCTGTTGTAGCGTGGGAATGGTTCATGATCCAACGGGAGTAAAACAGAACTTTCAGAACAGGCCTATGTCCAAGGGGGCCTAGGGGGCGGAGCTAAGCAATGAACTCTATGTTCATTGGATGAGTAGAGAGGCAGAGTCCCTCAGTGTAGTGCCTGTCCATGCCATTGGCCCAGATTCTAGATCACCTAGTTATGTTTAAATCCATTGGCCAAAGGCTTGGGATAGGCAGAGTTAATTTGGACCTAGGAACTAGGGGGGTGGAGCCTGCCCCACTGGTTAGCGTTTTAATAAAGAAGTGTCAGTGTGTCTTGGGGCCTCAACTAAGGTACAGGTCAGGTGACCTGCGGGCAGCCAATCGACATCCTTTGGCAGGCTGCAGTATTGAAGGTACTTGTGCAATTGAGTTGTGTATATTAGTATTACATTCCATTGCCTCGTAGGTTTCTTTTTCTTTAGAATAGACTATGTTTCGAATTTGATTTAAATATACGGGTTCAAATAATAAAGTAATTTTAATGTAATTGTGTTTAGTTATCTGTTCCCTTTGATTAATGACTGTGTTATTCAGTCTTGTGATTTTCATTTGCTGTGCTAGAAATTCCCCTGTGTTCTCCATCTTATGAATAGTAAAGTCACTCTAGAATTTCCCGTTCAGTCAGTAAGATTACAGTATTAATCCATTAAGATTCATTTACGTGCCCTTTGGGTTCCCTGATTATTGAGTCCCTTCCTTCCTGGGGACCAATAATTTTGGACACATTCATTTATGTTGGGAAGGTGGTGGCAGTGTTTAATGATTTTTTATTATAATTAGTAATAAATTAATAACCCCTATCCTTGTTATGTCCTTCTCAATTAATATTCAGTTTATATTCGTGGGGAGTGGACTGCTAGCTGTCGTGGTGGGTGGACGTGTTCGCTGCTCGCTCCGGCAGTTGGTGGTTGTTGCCAGTTTTGGCCGTTTGGGGGCGTGTATCTCTGCCCGCCTATGCTGACGTGGAATTCACGATGGGGGTCCCCCTCCCACCTATACTGCGGGCTCAGTCTGTGGGCTTCGAATTTTCCAGCCGGGCTGGATACCCGGAGATAGCGCGGGTGTGTGAGATGCTGAATGTTCCTGTGATTGACATTTACGGAGTCGAGCTGGTGACGGCACGTCGAGCGATAGTTAAGTTCATTGTAGAGTTGGCATATCGCGACTTTCTCCAACGATACGAGGGGCGGACATTACCCCTGCTGGATGGTGCGGGCGCTGTTTCAATCTCTGATCGGAGTGGTGCCCTCACCTACGTCAGCGTGCATGGGGCTCCATTGGAGTTTCCGGAGGGTCTGCTCCGGCGGTACTTCGGCCGTTTTGGCGCAGTGATTAGTGTGCGGGTGAACGTGGTATCTTCGAGCCCACTTAAGGGTGTGAGGACGAACATTCGCACCCTGGGCATGCGGCTCCGGGAGGATATTCCGTCCTCTGTGCGTCTGATGGGTTACAACGTTCGTGTGTTTTATGCCCGCCAGCTTAGGACATGTTATCGTTGTGGCCTGTTGCGCCATCAGGCTGCCGACTGTTCTGCGCCGGCCGTTGCACCCGTGAACCTCTTCAGTGAGGAGGATTTTCCACCGCTTCATGTGGAGGAGGGTTCTGTGGATATGGACGACTCTCCAGCCGCGGATGTACCCCCTGTGTCGCCTGGTGCGCCCCCCTGTGGTGGTGGCTTCTCCTCCAGAGGTTGTGTCGTCGCCTGGTGATCGTCCTGCTCCGACTAGTGTCTCTGGGGTTCTTCAGCCTGCCTTCTGCTCGAATCCCCCGTCCTCTGCTGCATCTGACCCTGTCCCTGCACCCTTGCCGTCTGTTCCGGCTGTGCTGGTGATGGGGTGGATCCAGCGCTTCCTCCTGTGTCTGGCCTGGTGCCCCATGTGGTTGAGGATGCTGCAGTTCTGTGGCATGCGTCGGTTTGCCCGGCTTGTGTTGCGCATGTGTCTGAGTCTGCCTCCAGGTCTGATGATGTGCGGCCCGAGCCTAAGCGTTCCCGGCGTTTGTCGTCTGCATGGGCAGACGTTGGCGATTTCGACGCTTGTGGGTCTGCCGGCGAAGGAGGGGTAGCTACGGTTGCGTTGCGTACTACGGTGACGGTGGAGGTGCATTTGCCAGAGGATGCCTGTGCCAGTATTTCGGCCTCCACTTCAGATATGGTGTCTGCGGTTCCTGCTTCGGGTGCATCGCCTGCCTCGGATGGCTCCGGTTCTTCGTGGGGGGTGGTACCCCCTGCTGAGGTCCGTGGTGAGCGGGGTGGCCTGGTGATGCTGTTGAAAAAGACTGCTCGCTCTGGAGATTCTATGACCCCTGCCTCGGTCCCCATTTCATCGCCTGCGGTTTCGACGCCTCTTCCATCTACGGCCATCTCTTCAGTGTCTCCTGCGGTCTCGGTGGAGGAATTGCCTTCTCGTCGCTTGTCCCCTGCTCCTGTGCGTACGGCGACGCGGCCGTCTCGGCAGCCCTCGTACGCTTCATCGGTGTCGTCTGCTACATCGGAGGGCGTGGCTTGCGCTCCCCAGCCTCGTTATGTGACTTGCGGCAGTGAACTTCGGGATTGGCCGTTTCCGCCTGATCTGGAGGTTCCCGAGTTTATGCCGAGCCCACGGCGGCTGGGGAGTTGTCCCCCCACCGACAGGGTGTATTTGATTTGGGAGGCATATAAGAGCAAGTATCCTTGGGACTCGTTCCCTGATAAGTATCTTCCTGTCCAGGAGATATTTTTGCAACCCCCTTTTGCGTTTGTGCGCTTGTTTGTGTAGTGCTGAGTGCCCTTCTGGCAGTTGGCGTGGCTCGGTCTGGGTGTATGCTTTTGTCATGTTTTGCCAGTGTGCTTTCTTTTTGTTTGTTGTATACTTGTATTTCTTTCTTATTATTATTGTTATTATTATTATTATTGTTCTTATTTCGTTTTATGTTGGTGCCTCTCCGTGTGTGTTTGCGGTGCTGGTAGCCTTGTTCGTTTTATTTACTGTTTTGGAGTCATTTCTGTGTTGTATTCCGCTATGTTTGTTTTCATTGTTGTAAATTTGTTTGTAATTATTGTTGTAATTTGTTTTGTAATTATTGTTGTTTTATGGTCGGCCTTTCCAGCCGGCGTTTTTGTGTTTAATACATGTGTCCTTTATGTTTTTGCACGTTTGTGCTTTATTTGTTCTGTTTGTTGCATTTCTTTGTTTTTATTGTACTTACAAGCATGCTTGCATGTAAAAATATAAATAAAAAAAAATAAAAAAAAAAACTGAGGTACAGGTCAGGTGACCTGCGGGCAGCCAATCGACATCCTTTGGCAGGCTGCAGTACTGAAGGTACTTGTGCACTTGAGTTGTGTATATTAGTATTACATTTCATTGCCTCGTAGGTTTCTTTTTCTTTAGAATAGACTATGTTTCGATTTTGATTTAAATATACGGGTTCAAATAATAAAGTAATTTTTATGTAATTGTGTTTAGTTATCTGTTCCCTTTGATTAATGACTGTGTTATTCAGTCTTGTGATTTTCCTTTGCTGTGCTAGAAATTCCCCTGTGTTCTCCATCTTATGAATAGTAAAGTCACTCTAGAATTTCCCGTTCAGTCAGTATGATTACAGTATTAATCCATTAAGATTCATTTACGTGCCCTTTGGGTTCCCTGATTATTGAGTCCCTTCCTTCCAGGGGACCAATAATTTTGGACACATTCATTCATGTTGGGAAGGTGGTGGCAGTGTTTAATGATTTTTTTATTATAATTAGTAATAAATTAATAACCCCTATCCTTGTTATGTCCTTCTCAATTAATATTCAGTTTATATTCGTAGCAGTCCAGTGAGGGGCCATACTGGACTGTAACAGTGTTAAGCTGGGGTATTGGATGAAGGGAAAGAGAGAGAGAGACAGAGTTACAACAAGGGTAGTGTTCAGTATGGTCACAGAGGTCAGAGGGTTATTACAATGGTAGCAGCGGTGTTTTCAATAATTCCGTTCGGTAATGCTGTGTGGTGAGAGTGCAGCCGGGGCCCACGAGATAGAATCGACGGTAATCCTATGTAGTACGATTTGCGTAACGTAGGCGATTCTAGCGTCGTGAGGGGCTGGTAGTTTAAGTATAGGTAGTTAAGTGTAGGCGCTAAGTAAGCAGTAAAGAGTGGAGGCCGCCTTGCGCAGATGGGATTTGGTAGGTACTCGACCGTCTCCCATTGGCTCGGGGGAGTTGGGAACTTTCATATTTCCAACTGCAGTTCCGTGTGTTAGAACTATCGTGGGCGGGGAATTTATTAGGACGCTAATTTTTCCTCGAGGGCGTGTCGGACGACCCATTGAGCTAGACGTACGGTAAAGTTATGAAGGTGACCGTGGTTAACTGAGGGATAACCTAGTATCTCTAGCAAACGGGGTGACGGATGTGTCGCACTTAGGTGTCGACAGTCATCCCGCATTCTAGTCTAACTGTCGACCTGTAGCAGCATATTTGTGGTGTTGGAATCTAGGTGGTTGCGATCGCCTAGAGCGAATTGGCGGGCTGGAAGGGACAGTTATAGATTTAAATAGAGTTCCTCGTAAGTAAACATAAGTGTTCCTTGTATATTAAGTCCCCTTCAATTTAAGTAATCCCCCTTGTTAGTGAGTTAGTGGCTTTAGGCATTGTATGTACTAGCTCTATCTATAAATCGATCCATTAATATAACATCACTTGTATGTATGTACCTTACCTGAATAAACATATTTATTTATTTTATTTATGAGTGTTTCCCCTTGTTTAAGTAATTCTCGTATATAAGTGTTATTATCTTCTAAGTATTTTTGTTACATGATAATTTAAGGTAGTCTGGAGTTTTTGTTTTCGTGTTGTGCAGACGTATTAATTCTCTGAGAGAATTACTAAGGTGAGCGGTTTTACTGTTTTTAAGTGAAGTGAAGTGCAGTGCATTTAAAGGTGAAATCAGTGAAAGACTTAGTGAAATCGTGGAAAAATTTTTGTGATGACATTTTTCAAAGTCGCTTGGAAAATCTCAATTTTGGAATAGATTCTAGTTTGTGTCTAGCCCTACGTTTAACGAGTCGTCAGTGTTAATTCAAGCGTGCGATTGTTCAGAGTTAGAACTTTGAGATACCAAAAGTCGATTTTTGGTCATTTAGGCGTATTAGCGTAGAGACTGATTTTTTCTAGCGGTTCTCAGCGCCCAGTGTGGCAGCGCTCAGTAATTGTTTGCGCTCAACCAAGTGTCTAAGTGTCTCGCGAGTAGTATATTCAGTTCAAGTGATAAGCAAACAACACGACGGTATTTAATTTATAATTTTGAGAAAAGAAATACTTGTTTAATTAAGAATTAGTGCGAAGACTACTTTCTGAGGATTCGACTTCGTGACAGTGAACGCGCCTTTAATTTTTGCATGCTTACCAACGTGTCCAAGTGGTTTGCGAGTGTTATAGGCGGGCAAGTACTTATTCACATACGCGCCAGTATTTAATTTATAATTTTGGGAGAATAATTACTAATTTTTAATTAAGGTTCAGCGCGACTCTGTAGCTGTGAGCGTCGCAGCTATCAATGTTAATTTCTCAGTATTCTACAACGCGACCGGCGGTGAACCAGTGTATGCTATGTAAACATCAAGTTCATTCAGTAACGGAAATAAGTAATTTAACATTAATTTGGTTTAATGAATAAATACTTATAATTATTTCTGAGTGCCGTTGTTAGCGTCGGGCGTTAAGTATCAAATAATTGTTGAAGTCTTAAACATTGTGCCAGTACTAAAGTACTAGTAACGTCTTCAGTCCTAGTGTGTTTAAGAATTACAAAAGAAATAGTTAAGAAAGTCAGTTAACGTAAAGTGTTGTACTAATTGTGCGCTGGTCAACAAGACTTAGATTATTTTGATAAATAAAACAGAGTTTAAACTAAATTAATTACAATAAATTCAGTGTAGTTCCTTTCACGATAATATTCACTGTATAATTTCAGTATATTTTGTTCAAGAATGCGGTAATTATCAATATTTTACTAAGATTTATATTGGTCTTGCATTTAGAGACAAGACATTCTTACTTTAATTTTTTATAATTGCGTTACCAGTCATCTTCGAGTGTCAAATAAATATAGTGAAAATTAATTACATTTTATCAAGTTCGTTCTAGTAGTTTCGATCAATTAACAATTAACGTAATATTTTTATGTAGTTATAATTGCGCATGTATTTTTTATGCAACATCGTATACAGTGTTTTGTATCACAAGTGATGAATAGTAGTCGATGCCGGTTGCGTATTTACATCTGTCCACATATAAATTTGACAAATAAGAGAAGAGGATAATATGACTTAAGAAATTCATTCATTGGTGGAGCGTAGTCAGAGAGATTCTGCCGCCGTCATCTGTCATCGCCTTGTCAACGGGCGACGGTCCTCACTGGGGCTCCAGAAATCGATTAGGAAGGGTGGCAATAAATGGTACTTCCGGTTTGGACACACGGAACAGTTTTCCAAGGATTGAGGTTAGGAAACGTTTTGTGTTTTTACTGGAGGTTATTTATGAAACCAAATCGTGTGTTAAAATTTCACCAAGATCCGACGACGGGTCTTGAAGTTACGTTTTGGGGTGAAAATGGTTTTTATCAATGAATGGACAATGTATGCAGACGCAACCCCCCCAATACCCCATCCTTACACATGCATCCCTCCCTGCCTACAACCCCCAACCTCATACCATCCTTACCCAGGCTCCCCTCCCTGCCTATACCCCCAACCTCAAACCCTCCCTACCTACAACCCCGTTCCCCAACCTTACCTCCAGGCCAACCCATGTCCACCCCAATCCCTGGCAGACCCATACCAACCCCAGCCAAATACCACCCAAACCCTTGTCGACGTGTTATTGGAATTATGGAAAACTACATTTCCCTCTCAACCCCCACCCTTACAACCCCCTGTTTACAACCCCCCTCCACAACCCACCCCCGGCCTGCCCTCACCCTCCCTCTTATCACCCAAACCCATCCAACCCACCCCTCCTGTTACCCACCCTACCCTCTCCATTAACCCTACACCTTGCTCCTCACCTCCCCTCCACCCCTCTCCCCCCATACCCCCATTCCTAGTGTCGCCTCTACAGAAGTTGCTGGGGAATGTAGCCAGCGGGCTTCTGGGACGCGTAAAATTGGTGATGAAATTTGTTGGAAGTGTCATGGCCGAGACCATTACAGGTATGTGTGCACGAGCACACGGGTCAAGAGTGACCCAGAACATGTCAGTACGTTGGGTGGCAGACCTACGTTTGAGATGACGGTTGAAGGTGTGAGATTGACAGTTTTTGTGGACACCGGAAGTCAAGCAACTCTCATTAAAAAGTCAGCCTTCAGCACACTTAAAGAGACATGCCTTAAGCGTTGTGGGAAGCATTTAACTGCAGTGAATGGTCAACATATTAATATCTTGGGCCAGGCTACTCTTAATTTTGAAGTGGGTAAGGAAGAAGCTTACCCACACAATTGCACGATTGTCGAGAATCTTGCATTCCCTGGTCAGATTTTATTGGGAATGGATTTTCTGGGACGAATTAACTTTTCTTTGTCTGCTCAAGAGGCAGCAAGGAAGTGCAGATTGAAGTTGGGCCAGGTAGTTTATCCCATTAAAATGGTACATCATCCACCACTAATTGCTTCCATTAGTAAGAAACAAAAGCACAACATTCACTACCCTAAGATGTTTAAGTCTCTTTCAGACACAGACAAGAAGTCATGTGGGTTACATGCCTTGGTGAAACAATGTTGCCCACCCCATTCAGCTAAATTCATTAAAGTATCAGTGGGACGTCACATTGCACCAGGTACCATTCGGTGGCGGGGAGATGTGACAGGTTGTTGATCCCTCATCATTTAATCACAGTGCTTGATAAAGGTGCCCTCATTCCAGTTGTCAATCTCTCGCACAAAACCAATCGTTTCAGGGCAGGTGATAGGGTGTCTCAGGCTACAGTTGTAGAAAATACAGGATTTTTTCATTGTCAAGGCCAGGAGGAGATGCCAGCCACCACAGCACAATGTAGTGCGCTGAATGTTACAGATAGTAGTACACAGGGTAAACATAAGACCGAGACAGGAAAAAGTAGTAATACTCAGGAAGTGGATAAGTTAATCTCGGCTCTGGATTTGCAACATGTGCAACAGTCAGATAGGAAACTTTTGAGAGGGATTTTACGTAAATTCCCTAGACTGTTTGCAACAGAAGACGATCAAATCGGGCTTCTGGATAGGATCGAGCATGTTATTCCTACAGGTGATCATCCTCCTATTTACACTCGTCAATGGAGGCTTCCGGAACGGGCGAAGGAAGTAATTAGGGATGAGTGTCAGAAGATGTTGAGACAGGATGTGATAGAGCCTAGTACATCACCATGGTTGTCGCCAGTAGTGTTGGTACGTAAACCGGATGGTAGTTATAGGTTTTGTGTTGACTACCGAAAGATCAACGAAATTACCCCACATTTCTCTTAACTAACATTAACAAACCACCTCTAGAGTCAAGGGAGATAAGTTTTAGGCTGCACAATGAATCTGCTATAGGCAATTTTATAACTGCTGCTGATAATGTCAATTGGGAATCAGAGTTAGGTAACATAGGGGACATCAACCTAGCAGTACAATCTTTTCTTCAAAAAACTCTAAGCCTTTATAACACCCACTGTCCTATGCTTACAAAACAAGTCACTACCAAAAGGCTTAACAATCCATGGCTTACAAAGGGAATACTTAAATCCATTAATAAAAAACATGACCTTGAGAAGAAGTATAGGCTAGGAACCGTCTCTAAAGAATTCTCAAAGAATTACTCTTTACTGCTATCTAAGATAATTAGACGAGCCAAAACTAAATACTACGAAGATAAATTTACCCAAATAAAGAGCAACATTAAAAAAACTTGGAGCACAATTTCACAAATCTTGGGATCAAAGAAGATTTTAAATAACAAACCAACACTCCTGTCAAATAACGATGGTCAGCTTTCAGCATCTGATTCTGCTATTGAGTTCAATAGGTTCTTCTCTTCCATTGGGTCATCCCTTGCAAATGATATTCCTTCTTCCAGTACTGAGGTTAAGGACTACCTTACAGGTAACTATCCACAGTCTCTGTACCTAAAGCCTACTAATTCCACTGATGTCAATGAGATAATCCTTTCCCTTAAAACCAAGTCTAGTGCCCTTGAGGAGATTCCGACATTAATTTACAAAAAAGCCTCCAGATCCTTAGCCCCTGCAATTACATTGCTCTTCAACAAGTCACTTGAACTCCAAACCTTCCCAGATATTCTAAAAAAAGCGAGAGTAACCCCTGTCCACAAATGTGGTGATCTCACTGATGTTAACAACTACAGACCTATTTCAATCCTGCCTAACTTATCAAAAATTTTTGAAAAACTAATCTACAAGCAGCTTTACTCTTATCTAGCCAAGCACAATATACTTAGCTCTTGCCAATATGGCTTCAGACCTAAAAAAAGCACTAACGATGCACTGATTAGTATGATTAACTTAATTCATGCAGCTCTTGATAAAAATGAGTTCCCTGTTGGGTTATTTGTGGACCTGCGTAAGGCTTTTGACACTGTGAACCACCAAAACCTTCTTCTTAAATTACATCATTATGGAGTCAGAGGACTCTCCCTGCAATACCTCAAATCTTACCTTACTGATAGACTCCAGTATGTTTCTGTGAACAATTCAATTTCTCCTACCCTACCCATCAACATTGGTGTTCCTCAGGGCAGTATACTTGGCCCTCTCCTCTTTCTCATCTACATTAATGACCTTCCAAATGCCTCCCAACACCTTAGACCAATTCTATTTGCTGACGACACAACCTTCATTTACTCCAGTCCTGACCCCCTTGCTCTAAATGCCACAGTAAATACCGAGCTTAATAAAGTCCATCTTTGGCTAACTGCCAACAAACTCACCCTTAACATTGACAAAACTTTCTATATTCTGTTTGGCAATAAATCCTCTAACCAAATAAATCTCAAGATTAACAATACCCAAATTTGTAACAAATTAGATGGCAAATTCCTTGGCGTTCTCATTGATCACAAGCTTAATTTCCAGGGACACATTCTAAATATATCAAAAAAAGTTTCAAAAACTGTTGGCATTCTTTCTAAGATCAGATACTATGTACCCCGCCCTGCCCTGGTGACTCTCTATTACTCCCTCATCTATCCATATCTCAACTATGGTATTTGTGCTTGGGGTTCTACTACCCAAAATCATTTACGTCCTCTAATTACTCAACACAAAGCTGCTATTAGGACAATATCCAACTCTGGCCCCAGACATCACTCGGTACCCCTACTCAAATCTCTCAATATGTTAGATATTAAGTCACTGCACATTCTCTCATGTGTATTATACATATATAAAACGCTGAACTGTAATGCCAATCCTGACCTCAAAAGCTTCATTGAAAGCTATAACAGAACCCATGACCACCACACCAGAAATAAATACAGTTTTGATATTCCAAGAGTACGACTTAACCAAACTAGAAATGCTCTACAAATCAAGGGACCCAGAATGTGGAATGACCTTCCCAACCATGTTAAAGACTGTACCTCTCTCAACCAGTTTAAGATTAAAACTAAACACTACCTGATAAACTCCCTGTAACCTACCTTACCCCTCTATTGTCAACCCATGTCTTATTTTTTTTTTTTTTTATTCAACGCTGTTTGTCTACATATTGTATTTGTGCTGCTTTTCAGTCATGTTCCCCCCTTTTTTGTACCTTTATTTGTATCTGTTCTCAAAACATTTTATTCTTTTTGTTCAATTAGCATTAAGTTTTAGATATTAATGTTTTCTTGCCCGAAACGCATTGCGTAATAGTGGCTTTAGGCATTGTATGTACTAGCTCTATCTATAAATCGATCCACTTATGTAAAATCTCTCTATGTATGTACCTTTCCTGAATAAACATATTTATTTATTTATTTATTTATTTATTTAAATTACTAAAGGTGATGTGTATTCTTTGCCACGGATACAAGAAATAATAGATCAGTTTGGGGCAGCAAAATACTTTTCCACTCTGGATGCGAAATCTGCTTATTGGGCCATCCCAGTCGCTGAGAAGGATAGAGAGAAGACCGCCTTCTCTGATGAGGTTCATACTTATTAATTCAAGCGGATGCCTTTCGAGTTAAAGACAGCGCCCTCATCATTTCAGACGGAAATCAATTACATATTAAACCCGGTCTTGGGAAGGCACTCATTAGCGTACCCGGATGATGTGGTTATCTACTCCAGGACGTTTGATGAGCACTTACGAGATTTGACTGAGACGTTGACACTGTTAGATAAGGCGGGTTTCAAACTCAATGTGGGGAAGTCCACTCTGGCATCTCCGAAATTCAAGTTTCTGGGATTCCAGGTGAGCACAGATCCGACCTGACCCCGACTCCTGTTGTGCCATTGCTGACATGCCTGCACCTAAGACAGCAACGGATGTTCGAAGGTTTCTGGGGGCAGCCGGATATTTCCGTCGCCACATTGAGGGTTTTGCAAGTACAACAGCTCCGTTAACTGAGCTTATTAAGAAAAATGTTAAATTCGTTTGGAAACCTGAGCATGATAACGTTTATGCAAAATTAAAAAGTCAACTCATTACAACCCCAGTCTTGGCAGTGCCTGATTTTGATAAGGAGTGGGAAGTACACACTGACGCCAGTGGCATAGCAATTGGTGGGTGCTTAATGCAACGTGACAATGACAATCTTCCTCACCCAATAGCATATTTCAGCAGGAAGGTTAAGGGTCCGGAGGTCCGCTATTCTGCAACGGATAGGGAAGCTTTGGCTGTGGTAGAAAGTGTCAGGTACTTTGAACCGTATCTTTTCCAACGACACTTTGTCATTTATACAAATCACAGGGCTTTGACTCATATTTTTAAGAAAAGAACTAAGTGCCCTCGCATGTCACGTTGGTCTCATGAACTAGCTGCTCACTCATTCCAAATACTTTACAAGCTTGGTCCATCACATGTTGTACCAAACACTTTGAGTAGAAACATTGCTACTATTAACGTAAATCTTAATATTGAAAATTTTTCCAGCTAAAAAATGCAAGAATTCCAGATGAACGAACCAAGGTGGAAGGAAATTATTGAACATTTGGAGGGAGGAAATTATCCGTCGAAGAAACGTAATCTAGTGATTCATGATTTTGAAATGAGGGATGGGGTCTTATTTTATGTAAAGGGACAGAAGGATCGTGCAGTTTTTCAGCTGGTTATCCCAGAGGTATTGAAGAAGTCGGCGTTGAAACTCGCACATGCGTCTAAGATTGCAGGTCATCCGGGGATTTTTAAAACTCACATGAAAGCCAAGTCACTCTTTTTCTTCCCCGGTATATTAACAGAGGTCATTAACTTCGTTAAGTCCTGTGGTCGCTGTGAAAGGAGGAAAGGTACCCTTAAGGTACAAGCTCCATTGCAAGAATTCCCAGAAATTTTGGAACCTTAAGATCGGGTGGGGGCTGATCTGATTGATCTGCATCACAGTCATTCAGGAAACCGTTACGTATTGGTGTTGGTAGACCACCTGTCCAGGTACACCACACTGATTGCCTTGCCTCAGAAAGATTCACGAACTGTTGCAAAGGCGTTCTTAGATAGGTTTGTCACTGTATTCGGTCCCCCTAAAGTGTTAGTTTCTGACCGAGGTCAGGAATTTAATGGGAATATTTTTAGAGAAGTATGTAAAATTGTAGAAACCACTTCAACATTCACTACGACTTATCACCCTCAGGCTAACGGTATGACAGAACGGACAAACCGGTCAGTTAAAGATATGCTTGTAATTCTTGCAGAGCATGATGTGAATGCCTGGGACGAACAACTCCCCTATGTCCAGTTTGCTCTGAACACTGCCATCCATCAGTCCATTAACACCCAAACCGCTTTTGCTGTTCACAGGTCATTCATGTAATTTCCCATCAGGTCTGCTTAACAGACATAACATTGTATATGGGGAAGATTACCCATCAGAAGTTTTAAATAAGATGAAAAATGCATGGAGAATTGCAGCTAGGGCTTCCAAGACAGCACGAGACCGCTATGCTCAGCATTATGACAAAAAGGTACGACCTCTTGAGTTGAAAGTCGGGAGTCTTGTGTTGAGAGTTAATGAAGCGGCTCCTGCCAATCAAAGTAGGAAACTTGCACCTAGATGGCGGGGCCCTTACCGAGTAATTGAAAGAAAAGTTCCGGTTAATTTTGTTATTAAAGGTATTTTTGAAGACCAAGTTGAGAGAACGATTCATATTAATAAATTAAAACCTTATCACGTGAGGGAGGAACTAGAGCTGCCTTCAGCAAGTCTAATTCCTGACCTGTCTAATGATCTAAGTGCCGAGTCAAATGATGAGGATGACCTTCTGTCAGATCTCATCAGTAGTCAAGTTCAATCTTGTCACCCCATGGTAACAAGGTTGCGAGCTGTACAGTAAATTGCTAATGATCTCCCCTAATCAGGTATAGTAACTTCATAATATTTATCCTGTAGAGGCAATGGTGTGTATTTACTGATGTGCATGACTCAGGTAGCATACTTGCCTTGCTCTGGGGTTTCCAACTTCCTATACCTCAGAGTAATATCCATGCTTCCGCCATTTGTTGTTGTCTGTCTTTCTCAGGTCTGATGGTACACCAGTTCCAGCCTCCCAGTCACACGTGAACCAAGGATCGAGATCAGCAGGTCTGGGGATGACCCACCTGGCTGATAAGATCGGGGTCTGAGGCACGTTACATAAAGTCCTCCCCCTTGTGCCTGGTAACTCGTCAATTGGTTATCCGGAAAGGGTGACTGGTGTACAGTCACCCGGCCGACACCTCCCGTCACTAACGAGGTTGTCCCAGTCCAACCATGCTGTCTTCACGGAGCAGAGTCCAGTCACCATCACAGCCGTGGGCTAGCTGTCTCAAAGTCACCAACCAAGCCCACCAGCCGCGTAGTCAAGACTGCGGGAAAACCGGAAGTGGAAGACGGGTGGTCTATGAAGAAGAACGCTAATTGCAATGACTCGTCAGCTCTCTCAAAACCTGCGGTTGTGTCGTCTGTGGAAACCAAGATGCAACACGGTGGTCTCGGGTACGAACAGCACTACCCCTACAGAGTGCTGCTGAACCGCCAGATGAGGTACAATCCTGTACCTCGGCCCAAGCTCAGCTGCACGAGGGGTTGCACGGAAGGTGTACTGGTCCAGTAGTACCAGGATAACAAGTAAACGCCGGTAGATGACGTCGCCCAGGAGCTGAGGCAGGGCCCATCTGTCCTGTCACCATGCCATCCTCCTCAACGCCACTCGAACCTCACTACCAATGCGAGACATCATGACACATCGAAGCTGTGCTCTACTGTGGCAGCCATGGTTAACAACAATCCATCAGGACTGTATGGGAGCCATAAGAAGAGGTGAACCCGGGTTCCTGTTAGTAGGGTCCACCTGAGCTGACAGCCGCCAACTGTCAGCTGTCACTCAAGTCAGGTGAGGGTAGTACGAGACCCCCTGTACTGTCCATAGTTGGCCAAGGCCGGAAATGGAACTTCCAGATGACCAGGATCTTAAAGCAACATGAGGTAGTCCCCGGAATCTACAGCAACGAGATGTCACCAAGAAAGAACTATAGAACTTCTTTATAGAAAAGTTTAATATAAAATAAATTATATTAATATAGTAAACGGTGTTAACTCGGAACAATTAGTTCAACTTTCAATTTCCCATCTGATAGTAAAACACCTACATACCTTCGGAAAGTGCTCTGGAACAGTGTTAAATGTTGAAAACTAGAACTAGTGAAATAGAGAAATAAATCTAGAAAGTGAACATCAAGAAAATTGTTACTAGAGAATTACCCTGTCTCTAGATAAGTTGTATGAGTGAACTGGTTTGAGAACCATCTAGTAGGGTTTCTAGAAACGTTGATCAGTGGGGAACTTTATCTAGATTTTTCTAGATCCTAGATACTGATAGTTATATATATATATATATATATATATATATATATATATATATATATATATATATATATATATATATATATATATGTCGTACCTAGTAGCCAGAACTCACTTTTTGGCCTACTATGCAAGGCCAGATTTGCCTAATAAGCCAAGTTTTCCTGAATTAATATATTTTCTCTATTTTTTTCTTATGAAATGATAAAGCTACCCATTTCCTTATGTATGAGGTAAATTTTTTTTTATTGGAGTTAAAATTAACGTAGATATATGACCGAACCTAACCAACCCTACCTAACCTAACCTAACCTATCTTTATAGGTTAGGTTAGGTTAGGTAGCCGAAAAAGCTAGGTTAGGTTAGGTTAGGTGGGTTAGGTAGTCAAAAAACAATTAATTCATGAAAACTTGGCCTATTAGGCAAATCGGGCCATGCATAGTAGGCTGAGAAGTGCGTTCTGGCTACTAGGTACGACATATATATATATATATATATATATATATATTATATATATATATATATATATATATATATATATATATATATTGTGGTTTACTGAACAATAGGGTGTGGTACACAGTCTGGAAAATGTGTTCACCCGCTTCACCCGCTGTTGTTCTGGACTTGAGTATGAACTCTGGGATATTAGGAGTTTGAGGAACTCATATTCAGTGTGTTGTTGTTGTTTAAGAGACATGTCTGTGGACATTGAATTTTTTTAATAAAACTATTTTTGGGTATTTTCTTTAGATTTCAAAGATCTGGATGCGCTGTGGTGGGCAGTTGCCACAGGTGTGGAATGGAACACTAGGTCCCTGGGAGGTAGTGTTCCTCTATTTTGATATAAATTTTTTAATTTTTTAATTTTTTTAATGACATTGATTTTTTAATGTTTCTATGTGATGTGCTGTGATGTGTTTGATCTTTATTCCTGGTGGAATACTGGGATAGCTGAAGGCTATCAGCTGATTTTAGCTAGTTGATAGTGTCACGGGGGTGGGCTGGGGCTCTGCTAGCACTCAGCTGCTAGGGGCTCAGAAGGCAGGATATTCAGCCCCTCCGACTCCCGGGACTCACCGGAGTTTCCTTGGTCCCACAGGAGAGGACCAGCAATGCCCACCTCTGCAGGTCTTTGCTCCCACCACTGTAGGGGGGGTGCCACTGATTCAACCTGGGAGCCCTTCAGTCAACCACGGGGAAACTGCTATCAGCAGTTCCGGCCTAAGACTCGTGGAGAAGCGAAGGAAGACTCAGGCTTACCTTATAATAATAACTTTCCCTGAGTCTTGCCTGCCAGACAAAAAGGTTGCAGGAACTCCTTTCTCGCCTACCTTCTCCATCTTCTTCTTAACAAGGTCGCCAGCTGGGTTAGTATATCTGCACCCCAGCGATGCAGTTCAGTGGGTGTATTCTATACTATTTGTTGCCAGAGTGTTGCTACTCCCATAGATCTGCCACTGGACTGTCAGCCCAGGGTACTCTCCCATAAAGTCTGTGTGACTTTACCTCTCTCCAGCCACTACGTTACTTGTTACCACAATGTTGCTACCATTCCGGCTCTGATACTGGTCGGATGGCTTAGGGTACACCTTTATATAAGTCTGTGCTGCTTTACCACTCTCCAGGCGATAAGAACTTCTATAGAGAACGTGATGTTCCCTAGGTGGTACTATAAGATAACCCTCGTGTATGCTCATAGAGAAATATTATAATGGAGGCGCACTTAAACACAATGATAAAATGTGTGAATTTACTGACACAAATTACATGATCACACATACAATCACAAACAATACATGAAAATGAAAATAAGGATAATAAATCTGGAGATCATCAGCAACTCTTCTTTCATGACCTCCAACCACTCCTTCAACTGGGGCATATTAGACAGGAGTCACACACTCTCTCACAGAAGGGCCTCTTCGCCACGTCGGCACCTCCTCTTCAACTGTCCTGCCGTCCACGCACATTGTCCTCTCCAACAGTCCTGGACACAAGCTGCCCTGCAGCCTATTCTACTACTAACGTATTAATGCTATACTGCAACACATATATGCATATCGTGGCCTATCTAGCCTACTCACACAAGGGGTAATGGGAGGAAAAATGATCTACCTTTACATTCCTGGCTCACGACGCCTGTCACTCGATGGTGTGAGGTTCCCACGCTTCCTGAGTCGGTCCTTGACGATCCAGGAACGTTCCACAGGTCCTCAGGTGTCGTGAAGCCTTCGCGTCGTCGCCGATCCAATCCCAGAGATTCAGCTATCCCAATCCTAGTTCACCAGTGGGCACTGAGCAAATCACTATATGCACACACTCGTCCCTTCCACAAGGCGTTGCTCCTTGTCCTAGGAACGGTGTCGTCCCTCCAAAATCCTCAGTGAACGTGACCCGGTCACAGCTAGGCCTGCTCGCCACACCTTCCAGACCCTCAGCGTCCAGCGGAGCCGCCCAGCGTCGTCGCCGACCAATTTTCCAAGTTTGACACTCCTCTGCTCAATGAATTTGGCTTCTCCTTGCTTCCCAGAAGCGCAGGGTCTCCAATAACGATGGTGGGCTGCGATGGCTAGCTCTAATCCACTGAGAAAGGCTTGTAAAGCCTCAAATCCTTGAGAGCTGACCGAGAAACGTCCTCTCCCTTTCGTAGTCAGACCAGCTCTGACGTTGGCGCCGCCCGGGACACTCGGTGACGTCACGGCGGGCTTTGATTGGTCGCCCGCGACCTAAGTCAGCCAATCCGCAATCGGCTAGCGTCCATTACAAAACGGCACATCTGCATGTAGGGGTGTACTCTTTCATTTATATCAGGACGCCACTTTCCCCTTACCTACAACTTATAATGTAAATTTCTCCCTTATCTGGCGGCCGATCTGGTCGCCACATATACCAACAGACTCCCTGTACCTCAGAGAATCAGTAGGGAGAGCTGATATGACTCTTAAAGCAGGCAAACGAAAGAAATAGAAGAGGGCACCATAACAATAGTTGTTAGGTTTGGATTTTTTCCAGTTATTTGTTACTATATCAAGACATGTATAGGATGTTTTGTCTTCCATGTAGTTGGAAGGATACAGGGCTGCATCCAAGTGGACAGCCAGGATTATAGGGACGGTCTCTGTCCTTAAGTTTTATGTATTATTACTGTGTTTGTTATGTATGTACACATGCTGGGGCACACCTTTTGGGGGTGCCATTATTTGTTTTGGAGGATTGTATGGAATTAGTTAGGATCAGATAATTATTTCTGTTGTTTTGAGGCATTGGGTCATTTATTGTTGAGTTAAATGTTGTTTTTGGAGTTAAGGATTAGGATAGGGCAAGATTTCAGGATAACAAAAGTGTGCTTTAAACTTCTTTACACACAAATTTCTTAATTTCCGAAGAGGGGGGAGTTGTAATGGATTTGTCAGTCCTCAGTCCGACCTCTGGTCATTCTCCCCCTCCCTGCAGGCAGTTCCCCTTCTTACCAGAGTCAAATTGCCCTAGGCAGGTGGTCAAGTAACTTGTTCCCCAATCACTATGTCTCCAATCTTTCCAAATCATTTGTCTCCCAGTCATTCCCAATCCCCTTTCTCCAATCCGTTTCCCCTCTCCTTCTGCCTTTGCCACTAACCATTTGACAGTTTTAAGAACAGTGACAAATTACCATAATTCTTAAGTTTCGAGTGAGGGAGCTCAAGCCATACGCCCGTTTGGGTTTCCTGTTGTAGCGTGGGAATGGTTCATGATCCAACGGGAGTAAAACAGAACTTTCAGAACAGGCCTATGTCCAAGGGGGCCTAGGGGGCGGAGCTAAGCAATGAACTCTATGTTCATTGGATGAGTAGAGAGGCAGAGTCCCTCAGTGTAGTGCCTGTCCATGCCATTGGCCCAGATTCTAGATCACCTAGTTATGTTTAAATCCATTGGCCAAAGGCTTGGGATAGGCAGAGTTAATTTGGGCCTAGGAACTAGGGGGGTGGAGCCTGCCCCACTGGTTAGCGTTTTAATAAAGAAGTGTCAGTGTGTCTTGGGGCCTCAACTGAGGTACAGGTCAGGTGACCTGTGGGCAGCCAATCGACATCCTTTGGCAGGCTGCAGTATTGAAGGTACTTGTGCACTTGAGTTGTGTATATTAGTATTACATTCCATTGCCTCGTAGGTTTCTTTTTCTTTAGAATAGACTATGTTTCGATTTTGATTTAAATATACGGGTTCAAATAATAAAGTAATTTTAATGTAATTGTGTTTAGTTATCTGTTTCCTTTGATTAATGACTGTGTTATTCAGTCTTGTGATTTTCCTTTGCTGTGCTAGAAATTCCCCTGTGTTCTCCATCTTATGAATAGTAAAGTCACTCTAGAATTTCCCGTTCAGTCAGTATGATTACAGTATTAATCCATTAAGATTCATTTACGTGCCCTTTGGGTTCCCTGATTATTGAGTCCCTTCCTTTCAGGGGACCAATAATTTTGGACACATTCATTTATGTTGGGAAAGTGGTGGCAGTGTTTAATGATCTTTTTATTATAATTAGTAATAAATTAATAAACCCTCTCCTTGTTATGTCCTTCTCAATTAATATTCAGTTTATATTCGTAGCAGTCCAGTGAGGGGTCATACTGGACTGTAACAGTGTTAAGCTGGGGTATTGGATGAAGGGAAAGAGAGAGAGAGAGAGAGTTACAACAAGAGTAGTGTTCAGAATGGTCACAGAGGTCAGAGGGTTATTACAAAATAATATAAAAAGAGTACAGAATATAAGAAATACCGACTATATAAAAGACCTGACACTTGCAGCACTTAATTATGATATTGTAACACATTGAAAGTAATAACATTATTTGATTCAACAAAGCATTTGGTAAGGTTATAATAATAATAATAATAAAGTGTTAATTAAGTATTTTAAATTAATCTTTAAATTATAATTCACAACTTGCTAGCGCACAAGAAACAAATCAAGGTACCTAGAATGTGGAATGACCTTCCCAATCATGTTAAAGACTGTACCTCTCTCAACCAGTTTAAGATTAAAACTAAACACTACCTATTAAATTCCCTGTAACCTACCTTACCCCTCTATTGTCAACCCATGTCTGTTATTTTTTTTTTAATCAATGCTGTTTGTCAACCTTTTGTATTTGTGCTGCTTTTTCAGTCATATGCCCCCATTTTTTTTATCTTTATTTGTATTTGTTCTCAACACATTTTATTCTTTATGCTCAATTAGTATTAAGTTCTAGATATTAATTTTTTTTCCTGCCCGAAACGCATTGCGTAATAGTGGCTTTAGGCATTGTATGCACTAGCTCTATCTATAAATCAATCCATTAATGTAACATCACTTGTATGTATGTACCTTACCTGAATAAACATATTTATTATTTATTTATTTAAGTAGTTGTGTCAACTACATTTACAAAACCCTGTTCTTAAATGCAAACCATGCTCTGAAACTCTTTCTGGACAGATGTAATAGGACCCATTATCACCACACCAGAAATAAATATTTCTTTGATATCCCCAGGGTCAAACTTAATCTGTGTAAACACTCTATGCAAATTAAGGGACCTAGTCTATGGAATTCACTCCCTAGTGAATTGAAAAGCTGTCAAACTTTTGCCTCATTTAAAAACAAAAACAAAAAGTACCTAATTTCATCTTCGTAGTTTCCTACACTGAGCTTTAAATTTGCTCTGTATCTAGTGTTACCCAATCTCCCACTCTTTATGTACTTAATCCAAACAACTTTATCATTGTGTTCATTGCTGTATTCTTTTATGTGCTAGCCATATGCTGTATTATGCCTACTAATTTTTGTTAAACTACCATTCAAGCTGTCATTGCAATCAATCTGAGCTACCTATGTGCTTTAATACTTCCCTACTTTTTCCTTCAATCCAAGGCTTCCCAATTCCAAAATTCCTTGCATATACTGCATCCCCCTCGTTAAACAACAATTTCTCTCCCTGAGCCAACTGACTGGCCAAGTCAGTTACCGATTTCTCTTTATCGGGATCTGTCTTTACTGCTTCCATGTGCACTTTAAAGTGCCTATTAAACAGTAATTCAGAAGGAGATTTACCAGTAGTAGAATGAGCAGTTTTTCTTTGATTATATAAAAATCTACAAAGCCTTGTATTAATAGTACCTTCCGTAAACCGCTTTAACCCTTCTTTCAAGGATCTCACTGCTCTCTCTGCTAGACCATTTGAAGAAGGATTATAGGGGCAGGTGTTACATGTTTAATACCATTTTTTCTAAAAAATTCTCCATTTCCACAGAAACAAAATAAGGAGCATTGTTTTACACAACCATGTCTGGTAATCCAAAATTACAAAATGTTTTCCTTAGTAATTCACAAGTTACAGAAGATGTGGTGGAATTACACACATGAACATCCAGAAATTTGGTGTATGAATCCACCACCACTAGGTAATATTTGTTACCCATAGGTCCCGCATAATCTATATGAAGTCTAGACCAGGGTTTCCCAGTGCATGGCCAAGAAACGCTTTGTGTACTAGTGGCTTTAGGCATTGTATGTACTACCTCTATCAATTGTTGTGTATCTGGGGCTTCAACTCAGAAATTAAATTATTTGATTATTGTATTGAAAGAAATCGAAGGACCACCCACTTTTGAGAAAAGAGGGAAAACAAATAATAGTGATCATTAGAATGACACTAGAGAACCAGTGTCTATGGAAACTCATTCAAAGAATAATCACTTGAAAATAATGAAGACTGTATTATTAATTAAAGCCAAAGCCTCAAATATCAATATTGGGGGGTTATTTCTAGAAGTTCATATATATCTAGGAACCAGTGTGGTTCGTCACTAGTTCATTGTTGGATTAATAACATGAGAAATCTAAACTACAAATGATTCAAATATATGGTAATTCAAATCATGAATATTAAAGATCATTAATCACTGAGCATAAATACTGAGCACAGTTAGACACATTAATTACCAAATCTGGCAATAATTATTCAATGGAAAATTCTATGTGAATTATATAGAATCAATAAGCAAGTTGAATAAATTTGTACGAAAAATGTGTCTTAGCTGTAAGACGATTTCTAACGCCAGTTCATCATTCGTCCTCGTGGTCACGGAATCCCAATAGAGAAAGAAACCGAGGTAAATAACACGACTGATGAGAATCTTGCTGGCACCTCGTCTACACGCTGTAATCAAGAAAATTTAAGTAGCAATTGATTAGGCTACGAATTATTTTCAGATATTCCTGAAACTGAGTAACATAATGAAATGTACTCACGTTATGTGGTTGTTAATTTCACATCCTAAAGACAGATTACTCACAAATATAAAATCTCGAATGAAGCATCAACCTAGAATTCTATACTTAGCTGAGCGTATTAAATACTGAGGTCTGCCGAGATCGCGTGAGCCGGTCCCAAGTGTTCACTGCTATGCACACGTAATTACGGGTCCTGGCTTCAATTGTTGACGCGTTATTAACTGGCTGGGCACTAGAGAACACATGGATAAGTAATTGTTACTTGTTAACTGGGTATCAACGTAATTCTTGTCGATAAGAACTCCCAGTCGCCATCATGTGTCTCGTCAACGCTGCCTCATGACCAAGTCTAATGGCGTCGCCGCCTCCTCCCTCAACCCGCTCTTGCATTCACCGCAGAAATTATTAATCACGAATTATTCTTTTCCGTGCAATTATGGATGAAATGCAATAATAGGAACTGGGTTGCAATTATAGGGATTTAATAATTATCATATTCTCGATAAATGATCTCTAGCGAGAAATGGAGATGATATTTATACTCTCCATAGCATTCGATCGTAACAGAATAAAAACTGTTACTAAATAATTTCAATTAATAACTCTCGATTTTACATGATCAGGAGTCATATTATCAGCAATAGGCTCAGATTAAATTATATTAACACTACTGTTAGTGGTATTAATAACTACTGCAATTAGTAAGGTGATGGTAATTTATTATAATACAATAGTAGATGATAAGTGTTGGAAATTTCCAACATAACTCCGGGGGGAGAAAACTCGGGTCGCAGTGCCATGTTGAGTACTGACGTACCTATCCCGAAGTTAGTATTAAGGTTAGTATGTTAGTATGTTAGTACACACATAACGGATGTCCCGTAAATGTCAAGGACATACAAGAATTTAAGACATGAAATTTAATGTCATAATTAATAGCTTACACAAACAAGTTAATGATTAAATCATACAATTCAAGTAACTGAGAATCCACTGTGAGGTGAATGTCTGGGTCATTGTGACTGGTAACTGATTTGTTACTAGACATCACACCACAGTGTCATCATGATTACTCAAATTGGATGAAAAATTATTTGCTCTCAATCAGAGCTATAATAGGCTTGTAGTTTCCTTTTACATTGTTGAGCAGCTGCTCTAGTGGGGCGGGTGCTCGGTGGATCAGAATTGTTGTCCTCGGAAACTGTTGGTGAAGCTGGTTCTGATAAACACTCTCGTTCTGCTAATTCGAGAGGTACCAACTTCTCTAATGTCTTTAGGGTAGTAGTGCCTTTGCACAAAACTCGTACTACTCTCAGGATGCCTTGGTGATCTGGGTGGATTGCAACAATTTTGCCTATAGGCCATTCTGACCTTGGTCCATCACTGTCAACTAGTACTAGGTCTCCTGGTTTAAGTTGTACTTTATTATAGGGGCTCGAAGCTCCATAGTGGTACTCTCGTAGAGCGGTGAGGTACTCTCGAGTCCACACCTCATTCCACCTTTCAATTACTCTTGAGAGATGTTGGTAACTTTGTACTAAGTCACTCCTGGTTACATAGGAAGGGTCGACGGGGTCCTCTTCTGCCAAAGGTATCAGAGGGCTCAGCAGGCCTCCATGTATTAAATGCGAGGGACTCAGAGGCTCTCTCTGTGAGAAATCATCTGATAGATAAGTTAATGGGCGATTGTTGACTCGCGCCTCAATTTCCACGACGAGTGTTTGGAGTTCGGAGTAACTAATTTTCTGTCGATGCAAGGTCTTCCTTAAACATTTCTTGACAGTCCCTATCATACGTTCGTAGAACCCACCTTGCCAGGGGGCTCTGGGAGCAATAAATTTCCAGTGGCATTGTCGTCTCTGCATGACAGACTGCACTTCTGGATGATTCCATATCTCTCGTAAGCAGGCTTCTCCTGCCACAAAATTTGAACCATTATCAGATATCATGAGTTTGGGACAGGATCTGCGAGCTGCAAATCTACGAAAAGCTTGGATGAAGGCTTCAGCACTCATGTCAGAAGTCACTTCTAGATGTACGCCTCGTGTGGTAGCACATGTGAAGAGGCAAATATAAGCTTTCACTGGTATCTTATCTGGATTGCCAGTGAGAAGCAAGGCTCCTGTGTAATCGACACCAGTGGTCTCAAACGGACGAAGATGAACTACTCTCTCTTTAGGGAGTGGTGGAGGTCCTGGGTAAGGACATACTCGAGCATCGTAGCGTTTGCAGATTACACAGAACTTAATGATTGATTTGACAGTTTGACGACCTTGAGGAAGCCAATATTTCTGTCTGAGGTCGGTGAGAGTGTCTAACACTCCACCATGCAAAGTACCATATTGATGGTGATGTAAAACTAGAAGTTTTGTAATAATGTGGTGACGTGGTAGAAGGATCGGATTCTTTGTGTCCAAATCAATTTTTGCATGAAGCAAACGTCCTCCACACCTTAATATATTATGAGTGTTGGTATCATACCAGATACCTAGAGACTTGGTTAATTTATCTGGAAGATTTTCATATTCACTTCCATATGTCTCTTGTTGTGCACGTTTGATCCAGTAGAGGATAGGATTGGGAACTTATGTCTGATTCCTATCTTAGCAAGAAAGTCANCTGTGCGACTTGCTTCATGTCCCTGTGCTGGACGTCGACGGAATTGAGCTGGTGACTGCTCATCGTGTTGTCATCAAGCTGGCGACGGAGGAGGTGTACCGTGATTTCCTCAGTCGGTACGAGGGACGCTCGTTGTCGTTGCCGGGGGGTGCCGGCTCAGTCTCAATATCAGACCGGAGTGGTGCGCTGACCTATGTCAGTGTGCATGGGGCGCCCTGGAGTTTCCCGAGGAGCTTCTGCGGCGTTACTTCCAGCGCTTTGGGCCAGTCATCAGTGTGAGGGTCAACACGATATCCTCTGGGAGATATGCCGGAGGCGGACGAACATTCGCACCTTGGGGATGCGCCTGCGGTCGGATATTCCATCTTCGGTCCGGCTTCTGGGGTGCTACATACGGGTGTACTATGCCCGACAGCCTCGGACCTGTTTCCGGTGTGGCTTGATGGGGCATCAGGCTGCCGGGTGCGAGGCGGCTCCGGTTGCCCCTGTCAACCTCTTTAGGGAAGAAGATTTCCCTCCGCTTCCCCTGGACGAGGACTCCGGGGATGCGGAGACCGTCCAGCTCGTTGTTGCGGCTCCCCCGTCGTCCCCTGACGTTTCCCCGGATGTCGCCGGCCGTCCTCAGGCTGTTGCGAGGCTCTCGGTGGATCCTCCTGCTCCTGTCCCTGCTGCTCCGGTGGGCCTGTATGCTGCGCCCTCCTCACCGCCTGTTCACCTGTCTTCAGATGCTGCGCCTGGCCCTGCCTCATCGCCGCGGATCCCGGCTGTGCTGGGTGCTGAAGTGGCTGTGGGGTCCCCGGTTGTGTGTGGTCCGGTTCCCCCTGCGGTTGAGGCTGCTGCAGTCATGAGACGGGCGTTGGTACGCGCGGCTTGTGATGCCCGTGGGTCTGGGTCCGCTTCAGGCTCTGAGGATGTGCGCCCGGTGCCCAAGCGGTCCAGGCGGTCGTCTACTGCATGGGCTGATGTGGAGGATTTTGACGCTGATGGGTTCTCGGGAGTTGAGGTGGTGGACGCTGACGTCCATGTACCTGCTGATGCCAAGGATTGTGTGTATGATTCACCTCCTGTGTCTTCTGTCGGCGGTTCCCCGCAGTGGGGGTGGTTGCTCCTCCGGATGTTGGTGAGGGGGGTGCGGGTGCAGGCCGGGACCTAGTGTTGGTACTCAAGAAGGATGTTCGGCGAGAGGAGCCCCTGCAGGTGTCCCGTCCGGTGGTTGCTGCGAAGCCCTGTGGGGCTGCCGAGGTTACAAGTGCGCTGCCCGTTGCCCGCGCCTGTAAGGGGAAGCCCGTCCCGTTCATCTTGGCCAACGGTGTGGAGTATGATTCGAAGACCAACCCTATAATATTAGCTTTAATAGGCGAGTGATGCCTATTCCGTGGTGCCCCACGACTGTCTGGGTTCCAGAGGACAAGATTTTTGTTGAAGGTGTGCCGATTTCGATGCCCGATCCTCGGACGACCCTTCGTCCCCCTATTACGGACGAAATCCTGGTGATGTGGGAGGCGTATTGTACTCTTTTCCCGGCTGCAGAGTGGCCGGAAAAGTATGCGCAGTCCTGATAGTCCGTGTGCTTGCTGTGTGTATCGAGTGTGTCTTGGACTTTGGTCTGTTCTGTGATGTTATTGTGCGCCCTTCAGGCCGATGTCGTCTTTGTTTTCTAAATGTCCCTGTTTCTTGTAATTTAGGCTATACCTTTTCATGTATTATGTTTCTTTGATTTGTTGTATTATGTGCCCTTCTGGCTATGATGTTCGCTCTCTGTTATTAATTTATTATATTTATTTTTTCTTGTTCTCCTCTGTTTCTTTTTGTGTATTGAGGCTTGGTTTCTGTGTTATTGTATTTTGGGTATTGGTCCTTCAGGCGGTGTTTGGTTTGTTTGTTGTGTACCGATGGTTTTGTACTGTTTGATATGCGCCTGTGTTTTTGTTATTTTGCATTTGTTTATCCTTTGTACTGCATTTGTTTATCCTTTGTACTGCATGTGTTTACCCTTTGTACTGTACTTTCAATGCCTTTTTGAGTTTTGTACTTTGTTATGCTGTACTGTCGGCCCTTCTGGCTGATGGGTTTTCTTTGTTTCTCTTTGGTTTGTAATGTGTCTCTCCTTGTTTTTTATTGTATTTAATTTGCATGTTTGCATGTAAAAAAAAAAAAAAAAAAAAAAAAAAAGATGAAGGCGTGACTTTAGTAATGTTGCAGGCGGTATTTCCCGATGCTTGGCCTAGCACGGGACAATACGTCTCCTCTTAGCAACGCCCAAGGTAAGAATGGTTTTTTCCCGCCAATACGGCCTCAAGCATACCATGTGGTACCCCTCAGCGTCTTGACCAATCACGGTTCAGCATTCCTGAGGCCCAGGCGCCCTGGCCAATGGTGCACATGCTCCACGACGCTACCCCCCCCTCGCTCACGAGGTGGACACGTGATAGTGGGGGTGGTCTACAGCCGTTAACCCCCCATACCTCTCTCTCTACACTTGAATAGTACCAAATTTCCCTGAAATCAACTCCCTCCTGTAATTTCCTTCACAGACCTGATACAGCGATCAGAATGACATCACTAGCTAGCATATGTCCTGGGCTGTCCAACGACACCCAACACAACTGTGGAAAAGTTTATATTCAGAAAGTTGAATCATGGTGCACATCACTCGTGCACTATGCAATTTCGTACTTCATTCAGTGCACGAGAGAGCAGGAAAAATATGTCTCCTGACATCCATCAAACACTCTCTAAAAACCAAGGCAGGGAACACCAGTGAAATTCCGTCCATTGTATACAAGAGCGCCTCCCATGCCCTTGCCCCACCCATAGCCCTACTGTTCAACAAATCTATAGTGTCACACCTGTCATGTTCACAGAAAATGGTACCATCCGTTTTCTATGTGCGGCGGCTGGACGCCACGAGAGGAGGTAAACAAAGCACACAGGACGCCTGCCAAGCTTGGGAGCTACTCTATCATGTAATCGTCTGTTAAGTATTAAAGTCAGTAACCAGGAATGACTTTACATCAACCTTACTACCAAGACTATCTCAGCTATACACAGACACCACACTGGCGACGACGATGAACTGGGAACGCAGGTATTTTGTTCAACAAAACACAAGGAAGGAGCATGCTCTCTCGCCCAGAGGAGGAAGGAGAAGCTGTCTGTGAGCATCATACCCGATGCTGTATGCAACCCCATGCTGTGTGCTGACTGTTGCTGTGTGCTGATCGTTGCTGTGTGCTGGCCGTTGCTGTGTGCTGGCCAATGCTGTGTGCTACCCAAGCTATGCTGAGTGTTGCTGTGAGAGGAATCTGCCGACGCTGTGTACGAAACGACGCTTTGATACAGTGTACAAAACCTGATGTTTTGGTTACGAAACGACGCTTCGTGCTACAAAATTCTTCACGCTGTGAGCCTACTGCTGCCTACTGCTGCCTACTGCTGCCTACTGCTGTCAACTGCTGCCTACTGCTGCCAACTGCTGCCAATTGCTGTACCAACTGCTAACAACTGCTGTGTTGCTGTGAGTAGGAACAACACATGTACACAAGGGCTAGGTAAGAAGTCAGTTGCTGCTGTGTTGTGCACTGTTGTGAACTTTTGCATTAAAATGCTTGTGTGCTTTGCAAAATTAAAGTAATTACAGTGAATTCTTAAATAACATATACAGTGCAGTAAGTGTTATATATTCTGAGGAACATATTAAGTGATAAGTTTAAATTTATTCAGTAAAAATGGCAAATATACCTCAGTTTCCTGCATTTGATCCTGACTGTGACCAGACAAACCTGTCACAGAGGTGGGTCAAATGGCTTAAAAGGTTTGAAAATTTGTTGATAGTTTCTGACATCAAAAGTGCTGAAAGGAAGCGTGCCTTTCTGCTTCATTATGCAGGTGATAGAGTTTGTGATATCTTTGATACACTGAAAGATACTGGTGGTGCCAAAGATTATGACACTGCCAAGGCCAAATTAACTGAGCATTTCAAACCAAGGCAAAATACTGCTATGGAAATTATGCATTTCAGGAGAGCAAAACAACTCTCTAATGAAACTGTTGATCAATACCATACACGTCTGCAGGGTTTAGCAACCCATTGTGAGTTTGCTGATGTTGACAAAGAAATCAAACAGCAAATAATTGAAACATGCACATCTACACGTCTCCGTCGAAGAGCTCTAGAACTTGTTGATGATGAAAGTTCTCTTACCAAGATACTGGATATGGCTCGTCGAATGGAAGATGCTGCACGTGATGCTCGTGCCATGGAGTGCAGTGCCAACAACGGTTCTGCCACTGTTACTAACAGTCATGAAGTATGTAAGGTTCAGGGAGGACACCATGATCATAGAAGATATCATGCCAAACCTAACATTAAATTGAGCCGAGAACCACATCACAACTGGAGTCATGGAACAAGACTCAAGCAGTCACAACGACTCACATCAGAGGTTGTCAAAAATAAATGTTACAATTGTGGAGGAGACTACCCACACCAAGATAATGTTTGTCCAGCACAAGGTAAGAAGTGCTATGAGTGTAGAAAACTAAATCATTTTGGTGCTATGTGTCGTTCCGCACTAAAGAAACCACAGTCAATAAATAAAAGCAATGTACGAGGATCAAGTCATAGGAGTCGAGGTGGCAAACACAATATTGCACCTCAAATCAAGAATGTTAATAATATACAAGACAACATTTCATTACAACCAGTCTCAGATGACAGTGAATGTGATTATATTTATGGAGTACAAGCAATTAAAGAATGGAATGATCTTCCAAAAAGCCCAGAGACTATAGTATACATTGCTGGCATTTGTCTCAAAATTCTTATTGACACTGGATCAAACATTGACACCATTGCTGAGTGCCACTATGAGAAATTTAAAAAACAGTTACCAAAGCTTGAAAACTATAATGGCAAAGCCACTGCCTATGCTTCAAAGGTAGCCTTACCAGTGATTGGAACTTTCACTGCAGAGATTAAGTCAAAGAATGCAATGCTCATTACTACATTCCATGTTGTTAGGAATGCAAAGGAGTCTTTACTCAGTTACAAGACTTCAACCAAATTGGGGCTACTTCAGCTTTCTAATGCTGTAGCAGTGGAATCTGCAAACAATGTTGATGCTATTGTTGCTGAATTTTCTGATCGGTTTAAATCCATAGGTTGTTATACTGATAGCAAGGTACATCTGCATATCAACCCAGATGTAATTCCAGTTGCCCAACCACATCGCCGACAACCATTCCATACTCGCAAGAAAGTCGATGCCGAACTGGATAGGCTGATAGAACTAGATATCATTGAACCGGTAACAGGCCCAACACCATGGGTAAGCCCAATTGTCACTCCACCAAAGCCGAAGAATCCAGATGAGATACGCATTTGTGTAGACATGCGTGTTCCCAACAAGGCAATAATACGTGAACGCCATCCTACACCCACTGTAGATGATATGATTTACCGCTTGAATGGTGCAACTGTATTCAGCAAGTTAGATTTAAACAAGGGCTATCATCAGCTTGAACTTGATGATGAGAGTCGATTCATCACAACGTTTACGACACATCGAGGTCTGTATAGGTACAAGCGCCTGAGTTTTGGTATTAACAGTGCTGCTGAAGTATTCCAGCACATCATCAGCCAGGTATTGCAAGATATACCTAATGCTGACAACATGTCTGATGACATCATTGTT
>WNGS01069191.1:0-12283 GCA_020271785.1 Procambarus virginalis | reverse complement strand
GATGATGACTCACTTTTCAGATTAATCTTGAACATTTCTAATTGCTTAAATTATTCTACTTATCATGTGAAATATAAGTGAATTTATACAAGAATCTGAGAACCTTACAACTGACTGCCCCTGATCATCACACAACACTTGTTTTAGTAAACACGACCAAGTCACCTTAATGTTCATCTCACCAAGTGTCTGAGTCTCCGTTCCGTTGAATAGAGAGAGAGGGGGGTCGGGGGGGGGGAGTCTGTAGTTGACAGAGACTGTCCCGCCTCGCCGGCTGACAGCCTCCTAGGCTGTTCTTCTGACCTTATCCTCTTTCTTCTCGTCGTCTCCTCTCAAATCGATAGCTCTCCGAGTATATACTGGGAAACCTAGTAGCTAACTCTGCTCATAAGTAGATAGCCTCCGGCACTCTACCGCCACTCCTTAAACGTCGGCATATTTGAAGGCTACCAGGCTAAATTATAAGATTAGCGGGAGCCAGTGGAGGTTCGCATGATCTGACCTCAGGTCACTTGGTTGTCATTAACACTTACAGGTGTGAGATCCAGGCCGACAATTAAACTGGCGCCTCTCAAATCCTTGTCTGTGACTCACTGAACTATACGTATATATTAAATATAACTAATCCAAACACCTTTACGGTGTTACATGAGGTCAAGATTGGCATTACAGTTCAGCGTTTTATATATGTATAATACACACGAGAGAATGTGCAGTGACTTAATATCTTACATATTCAGAGATTTGAGTAGGGGTACCGAGTGATGTCTGGGGCCAGAGTTGGATATTGTCCTAATAGCAGCTTTGTGTTGAGTAAGTAGAGGACGTAAATGATTTTGGGTAGTAGAACCCCAAGCACAAATACCATAGTTAAGATATGGATAGATGAGGGAGTAATAGATAGTCACCAGGGCAGGGCGGGGTACATAATATCTGATCTTAGAAAGAATGCTACAGTTTTTGAAACTTTTTTTGATATATTTAGAATGTGTCCCTGGAAATTCAGCTTGTGGTCAATGAGAACACCAAGGAACTTGCCATCTAATTTGTTACAAATTTGGGTATTGTTTATTTTGAGATTTATTTGATTAGAGGATTTATTGCCAAACAGAATATAGAAAGCTGTACCTCTCTTAACCAGTTTAAGATTAAAACTAAACACTACCTAATAAATTCCCTGTAACCTACCTTACCCCTCTATTGTCAACCCATGTCTGTTATTTTTTTAATCAATGCTGTTTGTCAACCTTTTGTATTTGTGCTGCTTTTTCAGTTATGTTCCCCTTTTTTTTATCTTTATTTGTATTTGTTCTCAACACATTTTATTCTTTATGCTCAATTAGTATTAAGTTCTAGATATTAATGTTCTTCCTGCCCGAAACGCATTGCGTAATAGTGGCTTTAGGCATTGTATGTACTAGCTCTATCTATAATTCGATCCATTAATGTAACATCACTTGTATGTATATACCTTACCTGAATAAACATATTTATTTATTTATTTATTTATTAAAGTTTTGTCAATGTTAAGAGTGAGTTTGTTGGCAGTTAGCCAAAGATGGACTTTGTTTAGCTCAGTATTTACTGTGGCATTTAGAGTAAGGGGGTCAGGACTGGAGTAAATGAAGGTTGTGTCGTCAGCAAATAGAATTGGTTTGAGGTGTTGGGAGGCATTTGGAAGGTCATTAATGTAGATGAGAAAGAGGAGAGGGCCAAGTATGCTGCCCTGAGGAACACCAATGTTGATGGGTAGGGTGGGAGAAATTGAATTATTCACAGAAACATACTGCATGGAGCCTGTCAGTAAGGTAAGATTTGAGGTATTGCAGGGAGTGTCCTTTGACTCCATAATGATGTAATTTAAGAAGAAGGTTTTGGTGATTGACAGTGTCAAAAGCCTTACGCAGGTCCACAAATAGCCCAACAGGGAACTCATTTTTATCAAGAGCTGCATGAATCAAGTTAATCATACTAATAAGTGCATCGTTAGTGCTTTTTTTTGGGTCTGAAGCCAAATTGGCAAGAGCTAAGTATATTGTGTTTGGCTAGATAAGAGTAAAGCTGCTTCTAGATTAGTTTTTCAAATTTTTTTGACAAGTTAGGCAGGATTGATATGGGTCTGTAGTTGTTAACATCTGTGAGATCACTACATTTGTGGACAGGGGTTACTCTTGCTTTTTTTTAGAATATCTGGAAAGGTTTGGAGTTCAAGTGACTTGTTGAAGAGCACTGCAATAGCAGGGGCTAAAGATCTGGAGGCTTTTTTGTAAATTAAAGTTGGTATCTCCTCAAGGGCACTAGACTTGGTTTTAAGGGAAAGGATAATCTCATTGACGTCAGTGGAATTAGTAGGCTTTAGGTACAGAGACTGTGGATAGTTACCTGTAAGATAGTCCTTGACATCAGTACTGGAAGATGGAATATCATTTGCAAGGGATGACCCAATGGAAGAGAAGAACCTATTGAACTCAATAGCAGAATCAGAGGCTGAAAGTTGACCATCGTTATTGGACAGGAGTGTTGGTTTGTTATTTAAAATCTTCTTTGATCCCAATATTTGTGAAATTGTGCTCCAAGTTTTCTTAATGTTGCTCTTTATTTGGGTAAATTTATCTTCGTAGTATTTAGTTTTGGCTCGTCAAATTATCTTAGATAGCAATAAGGAGTAATTCTTTGAAACTTCTTTGGAGACGGTTCCTAACCTATATTTCTTCTCAAGGTCATGTTTTTTATTAATGGATTTAAGCTTCGATTAAGATTTAAGATTTAAGCTTAAGATAAGAATGGATTCACTCTACCAATAACTGTTGGAGTGCCACAGGGCAGCATCTTAGGACCTCTTCTATTTCTTATATATATCAATGATCTGCCTAATGTCTCTAATATTCTTAAACCTATATTGTTTGCTGATGATACTACTCTAATCTATTCAGACCCCAACCCACATACACTAAATAATGTTGTGAATAATGAATTAAAAAAAGTCCACTTATGGATATCAACTAACAAACTAACACTAAACATAGAAAAGACCTACTACATCTTATTTGGAAGCAAATCATCGAATGCAATTCAACTACAGATAGACAACATTAACATCAGTAATAAAAATGATGGAAAGTTTCTTGGCCAAGAGACTAACTTCAGCACCCACATTCAACACATAACTAAGAAAGTCTCTAAAACAGTTGGAATACTCTCCAAAATAAGATATTATGTTCCTAACTCTGCTCTCCTCTCACTATATTATGCACTAATCTATCCCTATCTTAATTTTGGTATCTGTGCATGGGGGTCTACCACTGCAAACCACCTTAAGCCCATCATCACCCAGTAAAAATCTGCTATCAGAATAATAACAAACTCTGCTTTCAGACAACACTCAGCTCCCTTGTTTAAATCCCTTAACTTGCTAAATATTAACTCCCTCCACACATTCTCTTGTGTCAACTACACTTACAAAACCCTGTTCTTAAATGCAAACCATGCTCTGAAACTCTCCCTGGACAGATGTAATAGGACCCATTATCACCACACCAGAAATAAATATCTCTTTGATATCCCCAGGGTCAAACTTAATCTGTGTAAATACTCTATGCAAACTTTTGCCTCATTTAAAAACAAAACCAAAAGTACCTAATTTCATCTTCGTGGTTTCTACCTTCTTGTATATGAATAAATAAATAAATAAATAAATAAATAAATACACTGAGCTTTAAATTTGCTCTGTATCTAGTGTTACCCAATCTCCCAATCTTTATGTACTTAACCCAAACAACTTTATCATTGTGTTCATTGCTGTCTTCTTTTATGTGCTAGCCATATGCTGTATTGTGCCTACTAATGCCTACCTAGGCAAAACTTGCATATAAATAAATAAATAAATAAATATGTTTATTCAGGAAAGGTACATACATAGAGATTTTACATAAGTGGATCGATTTATAGATAGAGCTAGTACATACAATGCCTAAAGCCACTATTACGCAATGCGTTTCGGGCAAGAAAACATTAATATCTAAAACTTATGTGTATATATTATGTGAATAGATTCAATGAAGCAAAAGGCAACATGAAAAGCACTTGGAAAACCATCTCTAGTATCCTAGGAACTAAACAACACTCACATAACCAAATAAAACTCTACAAGGATGGGGATATACCGTCAACTGATTTAGAAATGGCAAATGAATTTAATAATTTCTTTTCATCGGTTGGTGCTAATCTTGCCAGTAAAATCCCACAGACTCAGACACATATTAACACATATCTCTCAGGCAGCTATCCAAACTCTCTACTCCTTTCACCAATCAGCCCGGCAGATGTTGTGTCCATCATACACTCTCTAAAAACCAAGGCAGGGAACACCAGTGAAATTCCGTTCATTGTATACAAGAGAGCCTCCCATGCCCTTGCCCCACCCATAGCCCTACTGTTCAACAAATCTATAGAGTGGCACACCTTCCCTGATATCCTCAAAAAAGCAAGAGTAACGCCAGTCCATAAAGGAGGCAATCCGGCGGACATAAACAATTATAGACCAATATCAAATCTACCCATTCTATCTAAAATATTTGAAAAAATTATTTACAAACAGCTCTATTCCTACCTCGTAAAATTCGACATACTCAGCCCCTGCTAGTTTGGCTTCCGGTCCCAAAAGAGCACCAACGATGCAATCATTAGTCTCCTTGACGTAATCTACTCAGCCCTTGACAAAAATGAGTTTCCGATTGGACTCTTCATTGACCTAAGAAAAGTTAGTTTAGTTTAGTTCATTTATTATGCACCCCATACCCATCTTGTGGGCGGTAGTGGAAAGGGTTACAGAGGCACATAATGGGCTCAGGGACTGAACCCCACAATTCATTTAGCTAAGCAAGTTACAATCTTGATGAGCTAGTTACAAAATTCAATATAAGTCGTCACATCAACAATGGGTTCGAAATCGACCTCAAGTACAGGTTCTAAATTAAGCAACTGACATATGTGGAGAGCTAGTGTCAAGAAAAGCCTTTGATACTGTTAATCACAACTACCTCTTACTTAAACTCCAGCGTTATGGAATCCGAGGCCTTGCCCTTGACTACATCCGATCCTATCTTAGTGACAGACACCAATATGTAACCATCAATGATACAACTTCTTCCACTCTACCAATTACCGTTGGAGTGCCACAGGGCAGTATCTTAGGACCTCTTCTATTTCTTATATATATAAACGATCTGCCTAACGTCTCTAATATTCTCAAACCTATATTGTTTGCTGACGATACTACGCTTACCTATTCAGACCTCAACCCACATACACTAAATAATGTTGTGAATAATGAATTAAAAAAAGTCCACTTATGGATGTCAACTAACAAACTAGCAATAAACATCGAAAAGACTTACTACATCTTATTTGGAAGCAAATCATCAAATGCAATTCAGCTACAGATAGACAACATTAACATCAGTAATAAAAATGATGGCAAGTTTCTTGGCCTATTCCTAGACAAGAGACTCAACTTCAGCACCCACATTCAACACATAACTAAGAAAGTCTCTAAGACAGTTGGTATACTCTCCAAAATCAGATATTCTGGGCGGAGAGAAAAACACACAGGAGCGGGGGGACCTTAATTTATTAATTAATATTTACAGAGCGACTGCTGTACCACAATAAAATAAATCGTAACATGACTGAGTAGCATGCCAGTACTGCAAAGATGCAACTAAGGGAATAAGTCCTAGAACGTTAATCGTGCCTAGAGTCGGCTAACCGAAGCAATGTTGCAGTACTCGCAAACAGCGTAGTGCTATAATTAAAACAATACCAGAGATAATGAGTGGCACAGCCAGTACAGTATGATAAAATATATTCTGCATACGCAGAGGGCATAGGAAGAATAATGAAGATTTCCATGGTAAAATAGCGTAATGCTATAATTAAACAATGCCAGAGATAAATGATTGTCACAGCCAGTACAGTATGGATAAAATATATTGTGCATACGCAGAGTACTCGCAAACAGCGTAGTGCTATAATTAAAACAATACCAGAGATAATGAGTGGCACAGTCAGTACAGTATGATAAAATATATTCTGCATACGCAGAGGGCCTAGGAAGAATAATGAAGATTTCCATGGTAAAATAGCGTAATGCTATAATTAAACAATGCCAGAGATAAATGATTGTCACAGCCAGTACAGTATGGATAAAATATATTGTGCATACGCAGAGGGCATGAAAATTAATTAAGATTTTCCAGGGGTAATGACATGCTAGTGCCTAGTACATGTAAAGTCTGCAACCCCCAACTTGCACCAGTAGTGAGCACTTGACATATGGTAAGTAGCTGCGGGCAGCCCTAGACTTGGGGATCCGGCGCAGCACCCCCCAAATTACTAAATTAAAGAGAAGCGTAGGGAAAACATGTGGGGCTCGGAGAGCATAAGAAGTTCTGCAGTCAAGGGAGGAGGGCGGGTGTTTCGTGTGAAGCGTAGCGGAGCCTAGTGGAAAGAGGGAGAAACTGCGCGTGCGTTTGCTTAAATGTGCGCCCCCCCCACGGCGCGCGCAGCTCTCCTGAGCGCTGCGTATATGTTTATTCTCGCTCCCAGAATTCCCCCGCTTAATTTAAATTATGCAGGGGCCATTTATGTTCCTAACTCTGCTCTCCTCTCTCTCTATTATGCACTAATCTACCCCTATCTTAATTATGGTATCTGTGCATGGGGGTCTACCACTGCAAACCACCTTAAGCCCATCATCACCCAGCAAAAATCTGCTATCAGACTAATAACTAACTCTGCTTTCAGACAACACTCAGCTCCCTTGTTTAAATCCTTAAACTTGCTAAATATTAATTCCCTCCACACATTCTCTTGTGTCAACTACATTTACAAAACCCTGTTCTTAAATGCAAACCATGCTCTGAAACTCTCTCTGGACAGATGTAATAGGACCCATTATCACCACACCAGAAATAAATATCTCTTTGATATCCCCAGGGTCAAACTTAATCTGTGTAAACACTCTATGCAAATTAAGGGACCTAGTCTATAGAACTCACTCCCTAGTGAATTGAAAAACTGTAAAACTTTTGCCTTATTCAAAAGCAAAACCAAAAAGTACTTAATTTCATCTTCTTAGTCCTACACTGAGCTTTATTTTTGCTCTGTACCTAGTGTTACCCAATCTCCTAATTTCTTATGTATTTAACCCAAACAACCCTATCATTGTGTTCATTGCTGTCTTCCTTTATGTTTTAGTTTAGTTCATTTAGTATGCACCCCATACCCATCTTGTGGGTGGTAGTGGAAAGGGTTACAGAGGCACATAATGGGCTCAGGGACTGAACCCCACAATTCATTTAGCTAAGCAAGTTACAATCTTGATGAGCTAGTTACAAAATTCAATATAAGTCGTCACATCAACAATGGGTTCGAGATCGACCTCAAGTACAGGTTCTAAATTAAGCAACTGATATGTGAAGAGCTAGTGTCAAAATTTATATGTTTGTCCTGCACACCGCCCCCCATCCAGTGGGCAGCGGTGGATAGGTTACAATCACTCAGTTACTACCTACAGTTAGCAAACTGGGGATATTTGGCTAAAATTTCTGGTAGCAGATCATTTTGAATGAAATATTTACACATCGCTGGAACATTGGTTATAGAATTGTCTCTAAATTCACGTATCTTTTCGCACTCCATCACATAGTGACGGAGGGTGTGCGAATAATTTTGTTGACACAGTTTACATTTGGTCAGGTCTACATCGGCAGATAATGAGAATTCCCAGAGATACTTGTAACTAGCCATTTGCTGTATTGTGCCTACCAATTTTTGTCAACTACCATTCAAGCTATCATTGCAATCAATCTTAGCTACCTAAGTGCTTTATTATACTGTACCTACAATTTTCTCTCATCTTTTTTTTTCTTGCCATGTAACTGTTATCATTTCTTTATTATAAATTTGCTAGTATTTACCTACTTAAAATTTTCTTAGATTAAGGATCTGCCCGAAACGCTGCGCGTACTAGTGGCTTTACAAGATTGTAATTACCATATTATATATTCTCACATTCCCAATGTACCTTCTTGTATATGAATAAATAAAAAAATAATAATAACTAATTTTTGTTAAACTACCATTCAAGCTGTCATTGCAATCAATCTGAGCTACCTATGTGCTTTAATATACCTACAATTTTCTCTTATCTTTTATTTTTTTTCTTGCTATGTAACTGTTATCATTTTTATAAATTTTGCAAGTATTTACCAACTTAAAATTTTCTTAGATTAAGGACCTGCTCGAAACGCTGCACGTACTAGTGGCTTTACAAGATTGTAATTCTGGGCGGAGAGAAAAACAAAACAGAAGCGGGGGGACCTTAATTTATTAATTAATGTTTACAGAGCGACTGCTGTACCACAATAAAAAGAAGTCGTAACATGACTGTGTAGAATGCCAGTACTGCAAAGATGCAACTAAGGGAATAAGTTATAGGACGTTAACCGTGCCTAGAGTCAGCTAGCCGAAGCAATGTTGCAGTACTCGCAAACAGCGTAATGCTATAATTAAAACAATGCCAGAGATAATGAGTGGCACAGCCAGTACAGTATGATAAAATATATTCTGCATACGCAGAGGGCATAGAAATAATAATGAAGATTTTTCAGGGTAAAATAGCGTAATGCTATAATTAAAACAATGCCAGAGATAAATGAGTGGCACAGCCAGTACAGTATGGATAAAATATATTCTGCATACGCAGAGGGCATGAGAATAATATTTAAGATTTTCCAGGGGTAATGACATGCTAGTGCCTAGTACATGT
Source organism: Procambarus virginalis (assembly GCA_020271785.1). NCBI lineage: Eukaryota > Metazoa > Arthropoda > Malacostraca > Decapoda > Cambaridae > Procambarus > Procambarus virginalis. The sequence goes on along the minus strand of WNGS01069191.1, from coordinate 3,453 downwards.
AAAGTCTGCAACCCCCAACTTGCACCAGTAGTGAGCACATGACATATGGTAAGTAGCTGCGGGCAGCCCTAGACTTGGGGATCCGGCGCAGCACCCCCTCCAAATTACTAAATTAAAGAGAGGCATAGGCGAAACATGAGGGGCTCGAAGAGCATAAGAAGTTCTGCAGTCAAGGGAGGAGGGCGGGTGTTTCGTGTGAAGCGTAGCGGAGCTGAGTGGAATGAGGGAGAAACTGCTCGTGCGTTTGCTTAAATGTGCGCCCCCCCCCCCCACGGCGCGCGCAGCTCTCCTGAGCGCTGCGTATATGTTTATTCTCGCTCCCAGAATTCCCCCGCTTAATTTAAATTATGCAGGGGCCATTTCTGGGCGGAGAGAAAAACAAAACAGAAGCGGGGGGACCTTAATTTATTAATTAATGTTTACAGAGCGACTGCTGTACCACAATAAAAAGAAGTCGTAACATGACTGAGTAGAATGCCAGTACTGCAAAGATGCAACTAAGGGAATAAGTCATAGGACGTTAACCGTGCCTAGAGTCAGCTAGCCGAAGCAATGTTGCAGTACTCGCAAACAGCGTAATGCTATAATTAAAACAATGCCAGAGATAATGAGTGGCACAGCCAGTACAGTATGATAAAATATATTCTGCATACGCAGAGGGCATAGAAATAATAATGAAGATTTTTCAGGGTAAAATAGCGTAATGCTATAATTAAAACAATGCCAGAGATAAATGAGTGGCACAGCCAGTACAGTATGGATAAAATATATTCTGCATACGCAGAGGGCATGAAAATAATATTTAAGATTTTCCAGGGGTAATGACATGCTAGTGCCTAGTACATGTAAAGTCTGCAACCCCCAACTTGCACCAGTAGTGAGCACTTGACATATGGTAAGTAGCTGCGGGCAGCCCTAGACTTGGGGATCCGGCGCAGCACCCCCACTCCGCAGGCCAGCGAAGCCGGTCCCCCACCCCCCTGAAGGGCGAGGTGCCCGCTGGCCGCAGAAGAACTTATCTAGGTAATGGAATGACGTCTTGCCTGACGTAGGAGTGGAACGCATCGCTTTTCCACCTGCCGACTGCTCTGATTGCTGCCGGCGCCAGGCCATCCATGGACATCTGCGTGGCCCTGCCGATTCGGAAGGAGTGTGGTGCATAATCGTTTGGAGGCAGTCCTAGGGCTCGAACGGCGGCACGGAGCACCCATGTGAAATCCTGTCTGGTGACGGGGGAGCCCGATTCGCCCAGGAAGATAGGTCCTGGTTCCAAGCCCCGTCGTTTTAAGAAGTTCGTCATGGCACGGACCGGGCAGTACTTACTGTAGGGGACTGCACTCAGGGTTAACTTGGGGGTACGCCCTGCGCTGTGCTTGTAGGAGGCAAACGCGATGACGATCCCCGTCCGCGATAAAGTTAGCTGGTCCAAGCGTAGAGTGTGTTGCCCCTTCCCCGCGTAGGTCGCCTCCCCTGGCCGGAGGCAAGCATAGAAGGCGAGGGAGAAGAGCGCTCGGTAGCAGGTCTTCTCGTACGTCGAGCGGCAGACACCTCGCAGGGCCCCAGTAGTCGATGGAGTAGTCGTCTGGTCACGGGCAATCGTCGTGCGGGGGCCCGTTGGGCCTTGTTGCGTGCTCCCTTAAGTAGTTGTGTGACTAGGAACTGACGTGTGGGGTCCTCCCTACCATGCAGCTTGAACATGAAGGCGATAGCCGCAAGGTAAGCACTAAGAGAGCGGTATGCCAAACCTCGAGACAGCAGCGACTGCAGGAAGTTCGCCAGTGTGGACGTAGCCTCGAAGGGGCAACCCGTCTCTTCGAAGCTCTACTCCGCCCACTTATGTTGATACGTTCGTCGTGTCGCGGGCTGTAGGGAGTCGAGCAGCGTCCTTACAGTTTCAGGGTGAAGTTGCAGGGCAGGAGGTGCTGCGGGATTGCGGTTGGCTTCTCGGCGAGTCCTGCGTCTCGCAGGAACGATGGCGGCAGTACCTGCAACCGGGAGAGAGCGTCACAAACCCCGTTTAACTTGCCCGGGAGGTGTGAAGGAAGAAGCGTAATATTATGTGTGAGAAGGAGGATTGCCAGTGGCCGGACCAATTGCATGAGGAGGGGGCACCTGGCGGACAGGGATTGAAGCACATTTACCACAGCGGCGTTGTCGGACCTACACACAAGCCTCTTGTTTGCTAACACAGGTGCAAAGATGGATATCCCCATGTAGAAAGGGTAAAGTTCGAGGAGCGCGATGTTCAGCCGGCTCCAGTCCATAGGCCAGGTACCCCTGAGCCAGGCCGCTCCGAGTGTGAGTCCATAACCCATGGATGAGGCGTCCGCGCACATCGTGAGGGCCGTGGCGTTCCCCCATCCACCGTCTGGTGGAAAAACCGTTACTCCATTGAACGCGCTGAGGAAAGTGTGCCAGGCTCGCAAGTCGAGCTTCGCCTCCGCGTCCAGCTGGCAGGGGCGTGAGGGACGTTGTACACCACGGGTGAGCGGGTGAAGACGTCGGAGGAAAGCCCGTCCCCCCGGTATGACTGACGTGGCGAATTGCAGTTTGCCGATAATCCCTTGCAGGTCCCGCAGGGGAAGGCTCTCGGCCCGCAGAGCGTCTTCCACTGCGGTCGTGTACTTCGTCCTCTTGTCGTCCGGCAGCCTTGTCTCCATACGTCGTGCGTCGATTTCAAGTCCAAGGAATGTGAGGCAGTGGTGGGGGCCTGCAGTCTTGTGGGGAGCCAGGGGTACGCCTAGGCGCTCACAGAGGGCAATGAACACCCGCAGGCTCCGCAAGCACTCCTCGTAGGTAGAACTCACGAAGAGGAAGTCGTCTAGCACCTTTACAACATCCCGCACGCCGAACTTCTCCGCAAGGATCCATTGCAGGGCGTCGGAGAACGTCTCGAAGATCCTGCAGGAAGGTGCCGCCCCCATGCTGAGCATTTTTTCATGGTAGTACCGCCCTCCGTAGGCGAAGCCGAGTAGGTGGTAGTCGCTGGGGTTGACCGGGACGATCCTGAACGCCTCTGCTATGTCGCATTTTGCCAGATGCGCCCCCGGCGAGCGTCTGACCACCAAGGCGACCGCGTCGTTGATGGACTGGTAGGTCACAGTTGTCTTTTCCCGGGGGATGTTGGCGTTCACGCTCTCGGAGGTATAGGGGTAGCTGAGGTTGTGCAGGAGCCTGTATTTTCCCGGCGTAGACTTCTCTCTCAGGGCTATAGGAGAACACTTGAAGTTCTCAAATGGGGGGACCTCAAAGGGGCCCGCTATGCGCCCCAGGCTCAGTTCCTTGTCGAGCATAGGCCCCACTATATGTGGCAGGGCTGTAGTTGCTGGGGGTTACGAGAGGAGAGTGGTGTCCTTACCCTTCGTAACCTAATAGGAAACCCCCCGGAAGCCTCCGACGACATAGTCCCGGAGGGGATAACCACTAGGAACGCATCAAGTGCGTCTGCGTCCC
>WNGS01069163.1:0-10546 GCA_020271785.1 Procambarus virginalis | reverse complement strand
TTCGGGATAAAAAGTCGCAATTTCAAACTGCGAATACTGCAGAGAGCCGAAATATGGCTCCAAAATATGGCTCAAGGGTCGAATTTGGGATGTTAGAATATTTTGAAAACTGCAGGGGGGTTGGGCAAAATGTAATTCATCGCCGCTCTCAGTAATTGGCATATTTTCGGTATAAAAAGTCGTAATTTAAACTGCGAATACATGCAGAGAGTCAGAATTTGGTTCCAAAATATAGCTCTGCAGGGGGGTTTGGGCAAAATGTTACCCATCGCCGCTTTCAGTAATTGGAATATTTTCGGTATAAAAAGTCGTAATTTCAAACTGCGAATAAGTGCAGAGAGCCAGAATTTGTCTCCGAAATATGGCTCAAGGGTCGAATTTGGGATGTTTGGGATATTTTGAAAACTGCATAGAGGGTTTCGGCAAAATGTGATCAATCGCTGCTTTCAGTAATTGGCATACTTTCGGTATAAAATTCGTAATTTCAAGCTGCGAATACGTGCAGAGAGCCAGAATTTGGCTCCAAAATATGGCTCAATGGTCGAATTTGGGATGTTTTTGATATTTTGAAAACTGCAGGGGGGTTTGGGCAAAATGTGACCCATAGCCGCTCTCAATAATTGGCATATTTTCAGGATAAAAAGTCGTAAATTCAAACTGCGAATACGTGCAGAGAGCCAGAATTTGGCTCCAAAATATGGCTCAAGCGTCGAACTTGGGATGTTTGGGATATTTTGAAAACGGCCGGGGGGTTTCCAGCACCTACATTCTTTCTAACATGAATCACTATAACTAATATACTTATCACAGTAACAAACACTTTTCTTATTCCTTCCTAAACACCTCACCATATATAACCTATCTCAAAAAATTAAGTTTAAATATCTAACTGCCAACCCTCCCTTTCCCCCTTCCCCCCTACCAACCCAGCCGGTCGGCCGGGCGGACAGCACGGTGGACTTGTGATCCTGTGGTCCTGGGTTCGATCCCAGGCGCCTGCGAGAAACATTAGGCAGAGTTCTTTCACCCTATCCCCTGTTACCAAGCAGTAAAATATGTACCTAGGTGTTAGTCAGCTGTCACGGGCTGCTTCCTGGGGGTGGAGGCCTGGTCGAGGACCGAGCCGCGGGGACACTAAAAGCCCCGAAATCATCTCAAGATAACCCAGGATGACCCAAGGTAGCTCCTCTGGACCCCCCCCCCTACCAACAACTCCCCCCAACGGTGGCCGCCAATCCCCACCCCCATTCCCCCCCAGGGTTACCCACCCCCCTCCACGTCAAAGAGAGAAAATGACGGCGATAACGCTATATTTACCCAGCCAAACCGTTCGCCTCATTTGGACATACAACACTAATTATTAATTAATACACACGTTTAAACATTCAATGTCAGTCAGTTAGCCTAAATTCTCCTATATTCATTCATTCATGACACTGCTTCACTGGACTGTAACCTCATCGAATAACGCTGCCATTTATTTCTAACTGTCAACACAAACTCACAATTTCACATGTCAATCATTGCAATTGTTTATAAATAGACACTAACTAACCCTGCTTGCTCCGAGGTATAAATACAGGTGCCAAATTTATTCAGAAGGCAACTCCAGCGTGGCCTAGTCGGATAGAACATGTTCTTAATCCGGATAGACCTGCATTCGAGCCTGTCGCAACGGAGGCAACTACAGGGCACAGATAGATTTCTGTGATGTCCTCTCCTGTAGGAGCATCAGTTTCGATAGATTCTCTGGATAGCCGAAGATTGATTGACTGACCCCTTGAAATGTGGGGAAGGGTTTGAAATCCGAGGGCCCACGGACGGATACCTGGATCCACTGACCTCGGGCAGGTCTTTCACTTCACCTGGATTTCAGGTGGGGAGAAGGGAGGCAATTTAGGTCGACACAAATGGCTTCCTGGACCCAGAACTCCATGGATATACGTGTCTGTTATCCGTAACCTTGGATACATGTCCGTGTAAAAGGACAAGCATAGATAGTCACACGGATTGATCACACGGATACATTTCCGTGTGATCCGTGAATCCGTGTGATACGGGATTCGAACCTAGGTGGGTGGGGATAAGGAAAAGGGAGGCAATTTGAGGGGACACAAATGGCTTCCTGGACCCAGAACCCAAGGATTACCCTAAAACTAGTAAGGTACCGAAATCCCATAATATAAGATACACGGATACAAATAAGATGCACAGGTTCGGCTAGGTTCGTGTCACAGGAAGGGAGGGAGGAAGAGAGGGAGGTAGGGAGTTAGGAAGGTAGGGAGAGAGGGAGGGTATAATTAAATTACAATTATCAATTTTATTAATTACAATTAAATCAGTTCAAATTAATTTAACTCAATTTAATTGGAGTAATTTAATAAATAATTGGAATTTTTAATAATTAAAAAATAATTGGAATTAATAAATAATTGGAATAATCTAGTTAAATCTAGTGATTTAATCTAGTGATTTATTTAAATTTTATTAATTTAATTTAATGTCTTAATTTAAATGAGGTTTGGGTTTGGGCAAAAATGTGACCCATTTCCGCTCTCATTAACTGGCATATTTTTGGTATAAAAAGTCGTAATTTCAAACTGGAAATACGTGCAGAGAGCCAGAATTTGGCTCCAACATTTTTGTTGGCTCAATTTGTTGGCCAACAATTGGCTCAAGGGTCGAATTTGGGATGTTTGGGATATTTTGAAAACTGCAGGGGGGGTTTGGGCAAAATGTTACCCATCGCCGATTTCAGGAACTGGCATATTTTCGGTACAAAAAGTCGCAATTTCAAACTGCGAATACGTGCAGAGAGCCAGAATTTGGCTCCAAAATATGGCTCAAGGGTCAAATTTGAGATGTTTGGGATATTTTGAAAACTGCAGGGTGTTTGGGCGAAATGTTACCAATCATCGCTCTCAATAATTGGCATATTTTCGGTATAAAAAGTAGTAATTTCACACTGCGAATACGTGCAGAGAGGCAGAATTTTGCCCCAAAACATGGCTCAAGCGTCAATTGGGATATTTTGAAAACTGTAGGGATGGCTACGGCAAAATGTGATCCATCGCCTCTTTCAGTAATTGGCATATTTTCGGTATAAAAAGTCGTAATTTCAAACTGCGAATACGTGCAGAGAGCCAGAATTTGGCTCCAAAATATGTCTCAAGGGTCAAATTTGGGATGTTTGGGATATTTTGAAAACTGCAGGGGTGTTTGGGCGAAATGTGACCAATCGTCGCTCTCAATAAATGGCATATTTTCGATACAAAAATTACTAATATGCCAATTACTGAAATATGCAATATTTCAGTAATTGGCAAATTACTGAAAAAAAAAATGCAATTACTGAGAGCGGCGATGGATCACATTTTGCCTAAACATCCCTGCAGTTTTCAAATATCCCAACATCCCTGTTATGAACAATAGTGGGCTTGCTATGGGGAACTGGTACTATTAAGGGGTAAGGGTAAGTAGACTAGAGGTATCAAGATATGGGAGAAACAAAAGGCCCGGCCCCCAAAGTAAAATATCCACAATAATAAATGCTTGCTACTAAACCCGGTTAGTCTAGGAATAGATTATTGTACTCCCACACAGGAACAAGGGATACTCTGTTCAAACTTACTTATTTATTAACCCCTTAACACCCCCCATACACAATCACACCAATAACAATTTAATACTAACTTTACCACACAATCTTACGTTAAAAGCCTTGGTCCACATAAGCAGGATACAAGGTTTACACTGGAAACAAGCTAGGGTAAAGCTCTACTATAACACACTGGAGTCAGCTTAGGGTAGGGGACCACGTGGTTACACTGGGACCCCCGTTAGCATAGCAGGTAAGATAAAAACTTAAATACACTTACTACACCCCAGGTATACTACTCTACACATAGAACGATAGGTATGCCACAATATAACCAAAAATAGCAAAGAAAACTTAACCAGACGAAGATACAGAAATAAATAAATAAGAGGAGGGAGAGGCACTTCCTTCCACCACAACCAGTCAGCCGAGAAGCCCGCGAGTCTCTCGTCTCCCTCTCCGAAAGCTATGCTGCCGGCAGACTGTTCAACTAATCATACCGGTGCCCGATACTAAATTTACTCAGGTTTACTTTACAAATGATTAGACAGTATTAGTAAACATAGTTGGTGCCTATTTTATTATTTAATAATCAACCCCAAGCTCAATCTTTAAATACTCTTCGAGAGACAAGACTAATCTTACGACTGGCAGGGAAGATACAAACAGCTTCAACTCTCTATGCGTGCCCTGCCATATTGTCGTTAATAAGCTCAATTTTGACCTCTGGTTTCCATCTAAAGAACCCAGAGTCGTAACACTCCTCCCCCCTTCAGAGAAAAAAAAAATGTGACTACTAGAATAGTAGTCATATTTTTTGTAAGAGTATACAGAATAAAATGGAATCCATGACATAAAGAAAATCAACCAAACAACAATTTCTCTGCAAAAAAAAAACAAAGGAATTCTCTGAAAGAAAAACATACACAAAACAAAAAAAAAACAAAAGGAAGTAAATAAATTGGACACGGGATATTTAATGTCACAGGAGAACCTAAAAAAAAAATAACTAAAGCATGACATTTGGTATGGCTTCCTGCGGCTCAGATGAATGTTACTCAGGCAAGCGGGACAGAGCGTCGGCTATCACGTTGAGCCGGCCCGGTAGGTGGATAATAGATAGATTAAAGTCCTGTAGGTACAATGCCCACCTGAGGATGCGTTTATTTTTCTGCTTCATCTGATTCATGAAAACTAATGGGTTATGGTCCGTGTACACTTCTACTATATTACCTGTGAGGTACACTTCGAACTTTTTGCAAGTTAGCACTAGCGCCAACGCCTCTTTTTCTATCACCGAATAATTGCGCTGCGCCTTGTCAAATTTCACAGAGTAATAATATACTGGGTGTTCCACTTTATCATCCCCAGTTTGCAACAACACTGCACCAGCACCCGAGTCAGACGCGTCAACTTGAATTTTAAACGGACGGTCGAACCTTGGACTAGCAAGCACTGGGGCGGAAGCTAAGATCAATTTCAAGTTTTTAAATGCCTCTGCACAGTCCGATGACCACTTAAATTTAACGGCCTTCCGCAACAAATCTGTGAGAGGAGTGGCCACACTGGAAAAGTTCTGACAAAAGCGTCGGTAGTACGCACACATACCGATAAATCGTTGAATGTCCTTTTTAGACCTGAGCACTGGATAGTCCAGAATAGCACTAATTTTGTCTTGTCGAGGTAACACTTTTCCTTGGCCCACTTCATAACCGAGGTACGTCACTGTGCCTTGGCCAAAATGACACTTTTTAGCATTTAAGGTTAGATTTGCATGTTTCAACACTGTGAACAACTGGCGTAACCTAGCTATGTGGTCAGCCCAATTAATATCAAAGAGCACAATATCATCTAAATACGCCCGACAATTTGGCACATTAGCGAGCAAAGAGTTCATTAGCCTCTGGAACGTGGCAGGGGCATTACGCAAGCCGAATGGTAACACTTGATACTCAAACACACCCTCGGGTGTCACAAACGCCGTTAGTTGTTTAGCACGTTCAGTGAGAGGGATTTGATAGTACCCTCTCGAGAGATCGAACTTAGATACATACGTGGCGTTCCCGATTTCGTCGATACAGTCCTCGAGACGTGGCAACGGATAGGCGTCCACTATGGTCGCCTTGTTGAGCTGCCGATAATCGGTGCATAATCGCCAGGAGCCATCTGGTTTGGGGACCAAAAGGCAGGGCGAGCACCAAGAGCCCTGGCTCGGCCTGATGAGGCCGTGCTGGAGCAAGAAGTCGACCTCCTTACGGACGATGGCCTTCTTTTCCGGACTCATCCGATAGGGTTGAAGGCGAATGGGGGTGTAGTCCGTCAACTCGACATCATGGTAAATGGCATCAGTCTGGGTCGGGACCTCCCCGAACAGACTGGAGAATTCGTCAAGCAACGACTGCACCTCGTCACGTTGGGACATCTGCAAATGGGACAGTCCCTCCTCCACAGCATTCACAGAACTAGAATTATTGAGAATGAGATTAGTTGGGTCCCCAGAACAATCATCCCCTCCCTCACTGGAAATGGAAACATTGGTTAGTGCAATGGGCCTGGGGCCCTGGAACTTCTTCAGCCGATTCACGTGTACGAGCATTACCTGTTTACGCTTATCAGAGTGTCTCACTTTGTACGTGAGGTCCCCAGTCTTCTCTGTCACAATGTAGGGGCCCTCGTACTTGTGGGACATAGTGCTCCCCAGTCGAGGCTTTAGTACCAGGACAGGGTCACCGGGCTGAAATACCCGCAACTTAGCCTTGGCATCGTTCCGTTCTTTCATATTCTCTTGGGCCTTCCCAAGATACTTTAGTGCCGCAGCCTTGCAGTCCTTGAGTCTCTGGTGGTGTTGCGCAAAGAAAGCCGAACCTTCGGTTAACGTTACGTTCCCTAACAGATTCTCCTGTAACATTTGCAAGGGTCCACGAACTTTATGGCCAAAGACTAACTCAAAAGGAGAGCAACCCAGTGAACTTTGCAACCCCTCCCTAGCAGCAAACAAAACATACGGCAAGTTCTCGTCCCAGAAGGTATGGGAACTCTCGCACGATGTCTTCAACATCTGCTTCAGAGTTAGATGGAACCTTTCAATGACCCCCTGACTCTGTGGATGGTATGGGCTGGAAACCTTATGAGTTATTCCATGGTCCTTACAAAATTGTTCAAAAATATCAGACTTAAAGTTAGTACCATTGTCAGTCTGCACAACCCGAGGCAGTCCAAAAGTGGAAAAAAATTGCAACATACGAGCAACAACAGTCTTTGCTCGGATGTTCCTTACAGCAAAAGCCTCTGGGTAACGAGTCGTGATACACATCATCGTAATTAGATAAATATTACCAGACTTAGTTCTAGGTAATGGACCAACACAGTCCATTACCACATGAGAAAATGGTTCCTCCGGCACGACAATAGGCTTAAGAGGAGCTTTAGGTGGAGTCTGGTTTGGTTTCCCAACAAGTTGACATGCAATACATGCATTACAAAATTTTGCCACATCGCTTTTCAGCTTGGGCCAGAAAAAGTACTTGCAGATTTTGTGATACGTAATATTAATGCCTTGATGTCCCCCCATAGGATCATCATGGGCAGCTGACAAAACTCTTTCTCTATAGCAGGTCGGCAACATAACCTGGTGGACTACCTCCCACTCATTTGACAAGGGAGCACTCTGAGGTCTCCATTTTCTCATCAAAATCCGATCATTGTAGTAGTACCCAGTTGCTGCGTCTACAATTTCCTCCTTAGAGACGGCTGTCTCGTGACAATCTGCAAGACTGGGGTCAGCTTTCTGTAACTCACTCAAGGAGGCGTCCAGGCCTTGGTCAGATGTCATTGGCCGAGGCTCAACAGTGTTCTCCTCCACCTCCCCACTACTCTCGGTAGGCGGGGGTGACAGGCTCTCCACAATGTCCTCGGCCCCGTCATCGAGTCGGGCCATGAATGTGTCCGCAAGGTCCACTGGGCTTTCACCACTCGGAAGGTCCCTCGTGTCCTTGGGATTTACCACCTTGGCAAGCACAGGGCTGCCCTTACATTTAAGTCCCATAGACCTAGTCACCACGCACGCAGGGTACACAACATTATCCTCTGCGGTGGGTGAATCCAGGCAAACCTTTGGGTAGGCAACATAACAGGCAGTCTGGAGTCCCCTACCTTATCCCCGGCTAAATCATTACCCAATATTACATCAACATTAGGGAAAGGTAGGTACGAAGTGACTCCGACTGTACAAATACCCTTGTGGAAATCAGATTCCAGGGTAACCTTACGGAGGGGTACTGCTCGAGTATCACTAGTGACACCCTCGACCAGTACCACCTCTCCAGTGTCGAGAGTATTGGCACCTTGCAAAGCACTCTCTAAAATTAAAGTCTGGATGGCACCGGTGTCTCGGAAGATCACCACGTCCCTCCAGGAAGAACCCTCAGACAAAAGTAGTCTCCCTTTCGATAAGAATGGGGTAAGCAGGTCCAACCACTGTGGGTTGGAAGTCTTACTCCCTAACCCTTCAGAAGGCCTCAAGCCCTGTGTCACAACGAGAGCATTGGGTCTTTTTTCCGGGTACAGTTGCCAACAACGGCTAATATTGTGGGTTGAACTTTTACAATGACCACAGAAACGTCGGGGAGAAGAGACATTACTAACCGAATTACCCTTCGGTTCACTCTTTAGTGTCGTGGGGGTAGACAATTTAACAGGGTTAGTTATGTCTGAAACAGAAGGTGCATTAGGTGAAGGTTTAGAATGAGCTGGTCTGGACTGGCTGTGGGTATAAGTTTTGTTACTCTGTGGGGTAAAATTATTTTTATTGGGCCTTTTGCCCGCCAACTGGTAGTTTTCTGCCATCTTGGCCAAGTCCCCTATTTTAGAATTTAACTCTACCCTACCTCTAAGGTATTGCGAAATATATTCTGGCATACTATCTATAAAGTGTTCTACTAAGACTACATTTCTGAGTGCCTGGTATGTTTCGGCTTTAGCCGAGCGAATCCATTTATCAAACAATCTAATTTGCTCATTGGCAAATTCAGTGAACGGTTGGTTGTGAGTGGGCCTAAGGTTGCGATAAGTTTGGCGGTGAGCTTCAGGAGTAATTTCGTACGCCCTCAAAATCTTTCCCTGACTTCATCATATACAAAACACTCGTCGTCAGGCATATTAATAAAAATATCTTGTGCTTTACCCCTAAGCCGCCCCTGCAAGATTTTCACCCACTCTTCCCTGGCCAGTTCTGGACATGGCAAAACTTAGCTTTAATAGACTGCAATGATTTTCCTCTCACTCTTTGGTTGGTGTCATGTGTAGTCTTTAAGAATGGTTAAAAAATCTTTCAGGGTCTGACTCTGAAAATTCAGGCAAGTTGTGTTTTTTATCGGAATGTCTGGAGTTCGAGTCCCCAGTAGTTGGTACCATTCTTGCCGCCTCATTTTTGAGCCTTTGCTCTCCACTTTAGCATTTTGTTCTGCTACTTGGCCTCTTGCTCTGCCAGTCTTAACTTGGCTAGTGTTAATTCTAATTCTATATTTCTACTCACTGCACTTTCCCTGAATTGGGTTCGCATAAAATTGTATCACTTGGCACTAGTTCTTGGTCTATACAATGCCGTAAAATTTCATTCATCAAAATCCACTTTCTATCTGCGTCATTTAATTCTAGGCCAAATTCCTTGCCTAACAATATTAAATTTGCTTTGTTGAGCTTCTTTATCTCTATCACTGAAGGGTTCATTGCCAGTCTCTGCATTTCAGATGACATGACTAAAATTTTAGCTCCTAGCCACAGAAAAAATTAAAAATTAAAAAATTGGAAAAAACAAAAATTTGCACGGCCCCTAACACAAGGCCACACTAACCTTAATCGTGAAGAGATCCAGCTGGGTGTCCAGTCAGTGCAAAGAATGTTCTACGCCAGATGAGCTGGACCCTAGGCTAGCCCACAACCGTTCTGCGGAAACAAGAATTTTTAGTTTTGGCACTCAAAAATCTAATTTTTTACAATAATAACGTTCCTCCCGGACAGGCCAACCACTTGTTATGAACAATAGTGGGCTTGCTATGGGGAACTGGTACTATTAAGGGGTAAGGGTAAGTAGACTAGAGGTATCAAGATATGGGAGAAACAAAGGCCCGGCCCCCAAAGTAAAATATCCACAATAATAAATGCTTGCTACTAAACCTGGTTAGTCTAGGAAATATTATTGTACTCCCACACAGGAACAAGGGATACTCTGTTCAAACTTACTTATTTATTAACCCCTTAACACCCCCATACACAATCACACCAATAACAATTTAATACTAACTTTACCACACAATCTTACGTTAAAAGCCTTGGTCCACATAACAGGATACAAGGTTTACACTGAACAAGCTAGGGTAAAGCTCTACTATAACACACTGGAGTCAGCTTAGGGTAGGGGACCACGTGGTACACTGGGACCCCGTTAGCATAGCAGGTACATAAACTTGTAAATACACTTACTACACCCAGGTATACTACTCTACACATATAACGATAGGTATGCCACATATACCAAAAATAGCAAGAAAACTTAACCAGACGAGATACAGAAATAATAAATAAGAGGAGGGAGAGGCACTTCCTTCCCCACAACCAGTCAGCGAGAGAGAGCAGTCTCCCGTCTCCTCTCCGAAAGCTATGCTGCCGGCAGACTGTTCAACTAATCATACCGTGCCCGATACTAAATTTACTCAGGTTTACTTTACAATGATTAGACAGTATTAGTAAACATAGTTGGTGCCTATTTTATTATTTAATAATCAACCCCAAGCTCAATCTTAAATACTCTTTGAGAGACAAGAATAGTCTTACGACTGGCAGGGAAGATTACAAACAAGCTTCACTCTCTATGCGTGCCCTGCCTATTGTCGTTAATAAGCTCAATTTTGACCTCTGGTTTCCCTCTAAAGAACCCAGAGTCGTAACATC
>WNGS01069156.1:0-14432 GCA_020271785.1 Procambarus virginalis | reverse complement strand
CGTATATATATATATATATATATATATAATATATTATATATATATATATATATTATATATATATATATATATAATAATATATATATATTTGGTAGCAGTCTTTCCTGTAGACATATATTATTAAATATGACCGAAAAAGTAAGATTAATAATTCTAACACGAATTTTCTCGATTTTCCTTATGTTTCTTTTTACTGGTGACGGTAAATGAAAAATCAATTCTCCAAAATTCATTTTTATTTCTAGTCTGACGCGACACTTGAGCGCGTTTCGTAAAACTTATTACATTTCAAAGACTTTAGTTTATCCACACAACTTATGACTGAAACAGCATTGGCTCTTATACCTGCATTTGGGTGAGGTGATGTAATACAATAGTGGGGTGAAAAACAAACTTTCAACAAAACACAGAACACGGAACAATGGGTATAGATTTGCAGAAGATGAGTAAAGATAGAACTGCAGAAGGCCTATTGGCCCATATTTCTTGATGTTTCTATATTGGAGCGGAGTCTTGAAGTGGGTAGAATATAGTTGTGCATTAATTGGCTGTTGATTGCTGGTGTTGACTTCTTGATGTGTAGTGCCTCGCAGATGTCAAGCCGCCTGCTGTCGCTGTATCTATCAATGATTTCTGTGTTGTTTGCTAAGATTTCTCTGGTGATGGTTTGGTTGTGGGAAGAGAATATATGTTCCTTAATGGAGCCCTGTTGCTTATGCATCGTTAACGCCTGGAAAGAGATGTTGTTGTCTTGCCTATATACTGAGTTTTTTGAGGCTTACAGTCCCCAAGAGGGCATTTGAAGGCATAGACGACGTTTGTCTCTTTTAGAGCGTTCTGCTCCGTGTCTGGAGAGTTTCTCATGAGTAGGCTGGCCGTTTTCTTGGTTTTATAGTAAATCGTCAGTTGTATCTTCTGATTTTTGTCTGTAGGGATAACATTTCTATTAACAATATCTTTCAGGACCCTTTCCTCCGTTTTATGAGCTGTGGAAAAGAAGTTCCTGTAAAATAGTCTAATAGGGGGTATAGGTGTTGTATTAGTTGTCTCTTCAGAGGTTGCATGGCGTTTCACTTTCCTTCTTATGATGTCTTCAATGAAACCATTGGAGAAGCCGTTGTTGACTAGGACCTGCCTTACCCTACAGAGTTCTTCGTCGACTTGCTTCCATTCTGAGCTGTGGCTGAGAGCACGGTCGACATAAGCGTTAACAACACTCCTCTTGTACCAGTCTGGGCAGTCACTGTTGGCATTTAGGCACATTCCTATGTTTGTTTCCTTAGTGTAGACTGCAGTGTGGAAACCTCCGCTCCTTTCCATGACTGTTACATCTAGAAAGGGCAGCTTCCATCCTTCTCCATCTCGTAAGTGAAACGCAACACAGAAGTCTGCTCAAACGCCTCTTCAGCTCCTGCAGATGTCTGACATCAGGTACCTGTGTAAAAATGTCGTCAACATACCTGCAGTATATGGCCGGTTTCAAGTTCAAGTGGACTAAAACTTTTTTCTCGATAGTACCCATGTAGAAGTTCGCAAACAGGACACCTAGGGAGAACCCATGGCGACCCATCTACTTGCTTATACATGTGCCCATCCGGGCTCAAGAAGGGTGCCTCTTTAATACAAGCTTGGAGTAGTTCCTCAGGATATTTTCTGGGGTCGCCATGGGTTCTCCCTAGGGTCATGTTTGCGAACTTCTACATGGGTACTATCGAGAAAAAGTCTTAGTCGACTTGAACTTGAAACCGGCCATATACTGCAGGTATGTGACGACATTTTTACACAGGTACCTGATGTCAGACATCTGCAGGAGCTGAAGGAGGCGTTTGAGCAGACTTCTGTGTTGCGTTTCACTACGAGATGGAGAAGGATGGGAAGCTGCCCTTTCTAGATGTAACAGTCATGGAAAGGAGCGGAGGTTTCCACACTGCAGTCTACACTAAGGAAACAAACATAGGAATGTGCCTAAATGCCAACAGTGACTGCCCAGACTGGTACAAGAGGAGTGTTGTTAACGCTTATGTCGACCGTGCTCTCAGCCACAGCTCAGAATGGAAGCAAGTCGACAAAGAACTCTGTAGGGTAGGCAAGTCCTAGTCAACAACGGCTTCTCCAATGGTTTCATTGAAGACATCATAAGAAGGAAAGTGAAACGCCATGCAACCTCTGAAGAGACAACTAATACAACACCTATACCCCCTATTAGACTATTTTACAGGAACTTCTTTTCCACAGCTCATAAAACGGAGGAAAGGGTCCTGAAAGATATTGTTAATAGAAATGTTATCCCTACAGACAAAAATCAGAAGATACAACTGACGATTTACTATAAAACCAAGAAAACGGCCAGCCTACTCATGAGAAACTCTCCAGACACGGAGCAGAACGCTCTAAAAGAGACAAACGTCGTCTATGCCTTCAAATGCCCTCTGGGGACTGTAAGCCTCAAAATACTCAGTATATAGGCAAGAAACAACATCTCTTTCCAGGCGTTAAGATGCACAAACAACAGGGCTCCATTAAGGAACATATTCTCTTCCCACAACCAAACCATCACCAGAGAAATCTTAGCAAACAACACAGAAATCATTGATAGATACGACAGCAGGCGGCTTGACATCTGTGAGGCACTACACATCAAGAAGTCAACACCAGCAATCAACAGCCAATTAATGCACAACCCAGCAAACACAGAACGTTTGTGAACGTTTTTAAATGGTGCCACAAAGGTAATACTCTAACATTTGACATAAATACGTATTTCTGACGTTCTTAAAACCACTAGATATAACTAAAAACATGTATTCTTGAGACACAGTTTTTTAAGATTTATGTAAAAATTAAAAATAATAGTAAATGCTATGGAATTATAATGTTTTCATGCTTTATATATAAAAATAAACAATTTTCAATCAACATTTCGTTTTTTTTGTTTACTCTATGTAAACCTATCCAATTTACGTTCTTATAACATAAATATAACATTTATATGTCGTCAATATAACGTTATTTACACGACATCGTTACGTTATTATAATGTTATATTAACGTATAATTCCTGTATAAAAAAGCTGAAAATATTGAGCTTTATATTTTAAACCTTGTAAAATTGTCGTAAAACTTGGAATAAGACAGTAAGCATGCTTTATTTATGAAAATATAGAAACAAATCAACAAAAACATAAACCACATGTCACCTAGCTATAATTCTTTGTCTTTCTTGAGAATGTAATTTAAGCTTTGACAATCTTTCTTCATGTGACAGGTTTCTATTTTGGGGTATTAACTTTGTTATCCTCCGCTGGACGCATTCTAGTATATTTTATCCATGCTGTGGATATACTGTGACCAAAAGTGAAGTGCATATTATACTCTAAATGGAGCCTACCCAGAGCAAGATATTCTGAGAACATTAATGAACCGATATCGATCAATTTAAACCCCTTGTATCATGTATCATCATACATGATGATATAATGATACACACTACTGGGTATGCTGATGATATAATGATACACACTACTTGTTATGCTAACATGCAGAACACTCTTAACTCTGTATTAGTCTCATGTCAGGGCTTCGGTTTAGTCATATCTCAGCAGAGGAAACAAAGATACTAAACGGGTGTCCACCCAGGCAAGGAGGAGCTGTTCACAAGATGCAACTGTCTGATGGCTCCCAGCTTGACTATGTTAACAGATTCAAATACCTTAAAATTTGCCTTGTATTGTCCTTTTATATTCAAACTCTGTCGTCAGTATAATGAGAGGCTCCATAAGCCCTCTTGGAGATGTTGCAGGTTATCACTCAGGCTATCGTGCCAATGTCACAATTGTCAAAATGATGTACCTTGCATACATCAGATCTTTAGTGGATTATGCTGCACCTCTGCTTGCCTTGATGACTGAAAGAAAGCTTAAAGGGCTTGAAAACTTGCAGAACGAAGCCTTGAAGATAATCTTTGGATGCCCCTCGTACCACAAAGATACTTAACATGAGGAAGGAACTTAATATTCCGAGCGTTGTTTATCGTGTTACTGAAATTAACTGTCAAATTGGTATAAAAATGCTAAGGCTAGCTCATCCTAACTCTTGCACAGAAGCCCTCCAGAATGTCTTTATTGAAGGTCAACATTGTTTCATGTGGCACTGTATCAAAAGCTTTGCTAAAGTCAAGAAACACAACATCACAATCCTTACCACTATCAACTGCCTCAACTATGCTGGAATAAAAAGAGAGTAAATTTGTTAAACATGAACGGCCATGTGTAAAACCATGTGTTGCGACTTAACTCCATTGATTCTAAATCTTTGTTTCCTTTGGTATAGCCATGCCCTAATTCAGCTTAATATAGAATCCACAATATAGTGAACCTCTATCTTTTTAATCAGTCTTTTATGTGGCACTGTATCAAAAGCTTATATTATGAGTGGGAAGTCCGTATAAACAACTGGGCCTCTACCCCCCTTCAATCCGAACTATTTTCCTTGCTTCTTGCACTGAAATGTGTACAAGTCTCTAAACTTATACATTAATTGTGACTCTTTATCATCCTTAATTGCTCTCAAGTCTTTAAGACATACTGTAACATGCACGTGTCTGAAGCTAGGCACAAATACAACAAAGTTATTAATGATAACAAGAGACTTCGAACTAGGTACCTCACAGGAAGGTGTCCTCAGTCCTACCTTATTTAATATCTTAATAAACACGCTGTTAAACTCTGTACCGAGCAAACCCAACGTCCACATCATTATAGCTATGCTAATGATATAATGATACACACCACTGGGTATGCTGATGATATAATGATACACACCACTGGGTATGCTGATGATATAATGATACACACCACTGGGTATGCTGATGATATAATGATACACACCACTGGGTATGCTGATGATATAATGATACACACCACTGGGTATGCTGATGATATAATGATACACACCACTGGGTATGCTGATGATATAATGATACACACCACTGGGTATGCTGATGATATAGTTATACACACCACTGGGTATGCCGATGATATAATGATACACACCACTGGGTATGCTGATGATATATTGATACACACAACTGGGTATGCCGATGATATAATGATACACACAACTGGGTATGCTGATGATATAATGATACACACAACTGGGTATGATGATGATATAGATACACACCACTGGGTATGCTGATGATATAATGTTACACACCACTGGGTATGCTATCATGCAGAACACTCTTAACTCTGTATTAGACTCATGTCAGAACCTAGGTTTAATTATCTCAGCAGAGAAAACAAAGATACTAAATCGGCGCCCACCCAGGCAGGGAGGAGCTGTTCGCAAGATGCAACTGTCTGATGGCTCCCAGCTTGACTATGTAAACAGATTCAAATACCTTGGCCTTGAGGTGCCACTGTATGGTCCTGTTGTATTCAGACTCTGTCGTCAGTATAAAGAGAGGCTCCGAGTTCTCAAGGCTGTTGCAGGTTATCACTCAGGCTATGGTGCCAATGTCAGAATTGTCAAAATGATGTACCTTGCATACATCAGATCTTTAGTGGATTATGCTGCACCTCTGCTTGTTTTGATGCCTGAAAGAAAGCTTGGAGGGCTTGAAAAATTGCAGAACGAAGCCTTGATGATATAATAATCCTTGGATAATCCTTGGGTGCCCTCGTACCACAAAGATACTTAATATGAGAAAGGAACTTAATATTCCGAGCGTTGTTGATCGTGTTACTGAAATTAACTGTCAAATTAGTATTAAAATGCTTAGGCTAACTCATCCTAGTCCTTGCACAGAAGCCCGCCAGAATTTCTTTATTGAAGATCAGCATTGTTCCAAATGGATAACAAAAGCTGGAACTCAACTCAGAATGTATGGGGTTCATGATTTGTACCAAGAGAAACAACAACGACACTTTCCTGCACCGTGGGAGGTTACACTCTTTCCAGGTTTAATCCCTCCCTTTCCTCCCAAGAAGCAAATTAGAGATCAGCCCAAGCTTCGTCTTGAGGCAAAGCTCAACGCCTTAAGCCATATTGATGCTCTGTCCACAGAACATTCTCTCTCTCAAATCATATACACTGATGGTTCCCTACACCGCACCACGGGTGCAACTGGAAGTGCAGTTGTTCTGACAATGGGCGATGGCCTATACTTTGAGTGAGGAGTCCGTATAAACAACTGGGCCTCTACCCTTCAGACTGAACTATTTGCCTTGCTCCTTGCACTGAAATGTGTACAAGTCTCCAAACTTGATACATTAATTGTAAGTGACTCCTTATCATCCTTAAATGCTCTCAACTCTTTAGGACATAACTGTAACATGCTCGTGTCCGAAGCTAGACACTAATACAACAAAATTATTAAGGATGGTAACAGAGTCCATTTCATGTGGTCTCCATCTCATGTTGGCCTCCGAATGCATGATAGAGCTGATAAGTTAGCCAAAGAATCTGCCTTTAAAGGAGCCGTTGAGTGTAACCTTGGATTGTCAATGAGCAATCTGAGAGCAGAAGTACACCGAGAACTTCAACAAGATCTTGTAGATCTGAGGCAAAGTGAAATTGACACCAGTAATTCCATCTATCATCATACTATCATGCAAGAGGAGCCACACATCTATGGATCATCCAATAAAATCAGCAGACTTCTAGATGTTACTACTCTTCGGCTTAAACTGTGTTACAACTCTCTCTAGGATTTCTAATTATCTGCTGATGTAGACCTAACAAAATGTAAACTGGGTCAACAAGCACACACTCTGTCACTATGTGATGGAGTGCCAAAAGACTTCAATTGAATTGAATTGAATTCAGAGACAATTTTATAATAAATGTTCTAGAGATGTTTAAATATTTCATTCAAAATGATCTGCTACCAGAAATCTTAGCCAAATATCCCCTATTTGCTAACTAAGATAAGTAAATGATAAGTAATTGTCTCGCCAATTATATATATGTGCTGCTAATCTGTTGTATGGTGTTTATTATTCTTGTTTATCTGTATCTATTGCTACCCAGTCTCCCATCTTTATGTACCCAATCTGAACATCTTTACCATTGTGTTCATTGCTGTCTTATATGTGCTGGCAATCTGCTGTATGGTGTCTATTAATCTTGTTAATTACCAATCAAGCTGTTCAATCTAATCAATTAGAGCTTTAATATAACAATGTGCTTTAATATACTTACTAAGCTCTCTCATCTCATTTTTCTCTTGTAATGTATTTATCATTTATCAATTCTGATAGAAATTACCTACTTAAAATTATCTGTTAGATTAAGGACCTGCCCGAAACGCTGTGCGTACTAGTGGCTTTACAAGATTGGAAAAACTGTCCTATTCAATGTATTCTCACAAACCCAATGTACCTTCTTGTATATAAATAAATAAATAAAATAAAATAAAAATAAAATAAAATATACGAGGGAATGATTAAGGGTCGAGGGACGAAATGCGCATTGCTGCCCTCACCCGTGACGTCACAGCGTCGTCGACGCCAGATCAACAGAGCGGCCATTTTGTCGTCAGTGCAGTCAGCGGACAGAGGACAAACGCTTCATGCAAATATTATCGTAAGTAAACACTTATATTTTATTATATTATTAGATTCTAGTGCTGGCTATAGTGCTAGTGTATGGAGAGGCAAGGCCGAGCAGTGCTGGTGTATGGAGAGGCAAGGCCGAGCAGTGCTGGTGTATGGAGAGGCAAGGCCGAGCAGTGCTGGTGTATGGAGAGGCAAGGCCGAGCAGTGCTGGTGTATGGAGAGGCAAGGCCGAGCAGTGCTGGTGTATGGAGAGGCAAGGCCGAGCAGTGCTGGTGTATGGAGAGGCAAGGCCGAGCAGTGCTGGTGTATGGAGAGGCAAGGCCGAGCAGTGCTGGTGTATGGAGAGGCAAGGCCGAGCAGTGCTGGTGTATGGAGAGGCAAGGCCGAGCAGTGCTGGTGTATGGAGAGGCAAGGCCGAGCAGTGCTGGTGTATGGAGAGGCAAGGCCGAGCAGTGCTGGTGTATGGAGAGGCAAGGCCGAGCAGTGCTGGTGTATGGAGAGGCAAGGCCGAGCAGTGCTGGTGTATGGAGAGGCAAGGCCGAGCAGTGCTGGTGTATGGAGAGGCAAGGCCGAGCAGTGCTGGTGTATGGAGAGGCAAGGCCGAGCAGTGCTAGTGTATGGAGAGGCAAGGCCGAGCAGTGCTGGTGTATGGAGAGGCAAGGCCGAGCAGTGCTGGTGTATGGAGAGGCAAGGCCGAGCAGTGCTGGTGTATGGAGAGGCAAGGCCGAGCAGTGCTGGTGTATGGAGAGGCAAGGCCGAGCAGTGCTAGTGTATGGAGAGGCAAGGCCGAGCAATGTTGTTGTAAAAATGCCATTCAGTACATTAAACAATTTAAATATTTTCAGGCAATCAATACAACCCTCTCATGTTGGCTAACCCTCTCTCATGTTGGTCAATAATTTAATGATTTTTTTATGGAGTATTCTTTGCTATGTTGATAGTGCTTGTTGTGTGTCTGCAGGTGCATTCAGTGTGTGTATGATGCCTGGTGTTAAAAAATTATTTCTTACTCGTTCATGCTCTTATTTAGACGTTTGGCCTCGACGAGGTTCAGTCTTATGACTGGTGTGTGGCACGTTTCTGTTGAAATGTAGTCTTTTTGAGACTACATTTCAAATATTACCTAACATACACGGTTAATATATCTATCTGTGTGAAATAGATTAAATCCATTTATTTGATATTCAGCTAATAGTTCTCTATTTTCTACATTCATCCATGTTTTGGTAAGTGCAATAATATGTATTGTTTCATTGCAGATAAGAGATTCCAGATCGTTCCAGATTCCCGAAGTACTGAAACGCACACCATACAGGCTTGGTGGATCTAGGTGCAAGGTAAAATTATTTACATGTTTTTTTTATTTATATGCATATATATATATATATATATATATATATATTATATATATATATATATATATATATATATATATATTATATATATATATATATATATATATATATAATAAATTGTGTAACTAAAGTCTTTGAAAATGTAATAAGTTTTACGAAACGCGCTCAAGTGTCGCGTCAGACTAAGAAATAAAGAATGAATTTTGGAGAATTGATTTTTCATTTACCGTCATCAGTAAAAACAAACATAAGGAAAATTGAGAAAATTCGTGTTAGAATTATTAATCTTACTTTTTCGGTCATATTTAATAACATATGTCTACAGGAAAGACTGCTACCAAAATATACTAATATTAAAACGCACGACCCGGCAGCAAGGAATCAAGCCTTCACGATAAAATATCGCCAAGATCTGATTCGTAATCAGATACACAAGGCAGAAAATGATATCAAAGACAATAAAACGCAACTACTTCAGGCCACAAACGAATGGAGAAACAGCAACATCGACGAAAGTCTCCGCACCCGCATCGAACAACACCTCGACATCCTCACAGACCGACATCACCTCAGCACGGAAACAAGGATTATCAAGAAGCTAACAACACTATTTGGAGGACCCATGGCAATTCCACGACCAAGTGACGGCTTCCTGAACCTTGCAGGTATCAACCTCACTGAGGACCAAGTCACTCTCCTAAATCTGGGTATAAACTGTCACGTTATGTCCAGACCAAGTGCGTTGGCCCGGAAAGTGGAGTTGGAGATCCTGTTGGACGACATATTTGACCTCGAAGCACAAAAGAAGGTCACCACCAAAGACACCTTACAAGCTGAACTTATTGCAGAAGGAGGAAAGAATCGAGGCAACTACAGAAGTACCATACTGACCCCCGAGCTCAAAGCGGCAGCCAAGAGCCTTCGTGAGAACAAGGAGATAGTTGTCAGGAGAGGCGACAAGTCGCCAATATACGTCATCCTTAAGAAAGACGAATATCTGGCGAAAATGAACCACATACTCTCTGACCAAACTAAATTCCAAAGGGTAACGAAGGACACTAAAGCCGAATTGAAAACAAAGGTCAACAAGTTGATTGAAACTGTGAATGCCAAGAAATCCGGACTCCACCTGCCAAAGATTATTGGAGAATATAAACCTGGATATGCGTATGGAAACATCAAGACGCATAAGCCTGGAAACCCACTTCGGCCAATTATCAGCCAGATACCCACACCCACGTACAGACTGGCGAAACGACTCAACGGCTTACTGACTCCTTATGTCCCGTGCAACTTCAGCCTGAAATCCCCGAAGGAATTTGTTGACTTACTGCGGGGAACACGGGCTACAGGGATAAGAGCATCGTTGGACGTAGAATCACTGTTCACCAACGTACCTGTGGATGAAACAATCGGGATGATAGTGGACCGAGTGTATCGAGACCCGGCCTGTACTCCCCTTGACATGCCAGAAAATATCCTGAGGAAACTACTCCAAGCTTGTACTAAGGAGGCACCCTTCTTGAGCCCGGATGGGCACATGTATAAGCAAGTAGATGGGGTCGCTATGGGTTCTCCCCTAGGCGTCCTGTTTGCAAACTTCTACATGGGTACTATTGAGGAAAAAGTCTTAGTCGACTTGAACTTGAAACCGGCCATATACTGCAGGTATGTTGACGACATTTTTACACAGGTACCTGATGTCAGACATCTGCAGGAGCTGAAAGAAGCGTTTGAGCAGAATTCTGTGTTACGTTTCACTTACGAGATGGAGAAGGATGGGAAGCTGCCCTTTCTAGATGTAACAGTCATGGAAAGGAGCGGAGGTTTCCACACTGCAGTCTACACTAAGGAAACAAACATAGGAATGTGCCTAAATGCCAACAGTGACTGCCCAGATAGGTACAAGAGGAGTGTTGTTAACGCTTATGTCGACCGTGCTCTCAGCCACAGCTCAGAATGGAAGCAAGTCGACGAAGAACTCTGTAGAGTAAGGCAGGTCCTAGTCAACAACGGCTTCTCCAATGGTTTCATTGAAGACATCATAAGAAGGAAAGTGAAACGCCATGCAACCTCTGAAGATACAACTAACACAACACCTATACCCCCTATTAGACTATTTTACAGGAACTTCTTCTCCACAGCTCATAAAACGGAGGAAAGGGTCCTGAAAGATATTGTTTAATAGAAACGTTATCCCTACAGACAAAAATCAGAAGATACAATTGACGATTTACTATAAAACCAAGAAAACTGCCAACCTACTCATGAGAAACTCTCCAGACACAAAGCAGAACGCTTTGAAAGAGACCAAGTCGTCTATGCCTTCAAATGCCCACTTGGGGACTGTAAGCCCCAAAGAACTCAATATATAGGCAAGACAACAACATCTCTTTCCAGGCGATTAACGATGCATAAGCAACAGGGCTCTATCAAGAACATATAATCTCTTCCCACAACCAAACCATCACCAGAGAAATCTTAACAAACAACACAGAAATCATTGATAGATACAGCGACAACAGGCGGCTTGACATCTGCGAGGCACTACACATCAAGAAGTCAACACCAGCAATCAACAGCCAATTAACGCACAACTATATTCTACCCCACTTCAAGACTCCGCTCCAATATAGAAACATCAAGAAATACGGGCCAATAGGCCTTCTGCAGTTACAGATCTATTCTTCCCTTTAGCTTATACCCATTGTTTCGTGTTCTGTGTTTGTTCTCACCTCACCCCAAACCATTGTAACATGTCACCTCACCCAAATGCAGGTATAAAAAGAAAAGCTGTTTAAACTCTGTTCAGTTATAGTTGTTCTGTGTGTGTGTAACTAAAGTCTTTGAAAATGTAATAAGTTTTACGAAACGCGCTCAAGTGTCGCGTCAGACTAAGAAAAAAGAATGAATTTTGGAGAATTGATTTTTCATTTACCGTCATCAGTAAAAACAAACATAAGAAAATTGAGAAAATTCGTGTTAGAATTATTAATCTTACTTTTTCGGTCATATTTAATAACATATGTCTACAGGAAGACTGCTACCAAAATATACTAATATATATAATAAATTGTGTATATGTATTTGTGTGTAAATCACGGAAATTAACATGTGGTGAAAAATGTGACAGTGTCAGACCGCGAAAGAAGAATTGAACCAGGAATTTCCATAAGTACTTTCATATTTAAATAATACAACTTCAGGAGGAATGATTCCTTCTGAAGATGTATTATTGAAATATGAAAGTACTTAAGGAAATTTCTGTTTCAATTCTTCCTCAGTTGTCTAACACTGTCATACGTAATTACCCAAGTTTTGAAAGTGAACAAATTGTTTACAATGGTTATAATTTAACAGTGTCAGACACAATTACATCTTGCTCATAAATACCATTATACTGTATACCTCGCTTGTTGTAACATATACACACATGAAGTGTATTATGTAGCATTATCTGTAATCTGATTTTCAGAGCTACTCATTACAAAATACTCTTTAAAAAGTGCTTCTTAACAATAAAAGCATTTCAATATATCCATAATCATCTGTATCAAACCTTATTACAGGTAAAACCAGTAGGCATTCTACTGTATTTTATCAAACCCTTATTAGAATAATAGATCTTGTAATGATTTTGCAAAAATAGTGACATTTACTATTTTTAAGATTATTAAAAAATTTACCAATATGGTGCATTTGGAAGACAAACCAAATTTTTCACTTTTATCAAAATAGAAAATATCTCAGAAACTCCGAAACTCGGAAAAATCCAGATGACAACTAATTCTTCACCTGCTACAGCAACAGGAATGTGTGTGTGTGTGTGTATATTTGTGTTGTTGAATATGACCGAAAGTGTAAGATTAATGATTCTAACACAAATCGTCTGAATATTTATTTTTCTTCACTGTCGAGAGTAGTTAAAAAAATTTACTCCAGTATATTTTCACACTTTATTTATGGTCTCTGTCCCTCTCCTTACTGCTGCTGCTGTTTCTAACATCTTTGATTCGCTTGTATGTTTGGGGGTTTGGCCTCTTGCTATATATTGATTCCATTTGTGTGTGTGTGGGTCTCTGGCCCTCTCGCAATTTCTGTTGAACAAACCCCCTTTTCCTAGTTCTGCATCTCTCCTTTGGTATAAATTTTGTTGTGCCCTATCATATATTTCACAAAACTTGACATACATCTCATTTACTTCATGTCCTATCAGCAAGTGTTTCTGTCAAATTCTTTAAGGAAAGTTTATCATCCTGATTGCAGATCTCTAGTGCTATTATGTCAACTTCTTGTGGATTCGCAATCATTATTTAATTTACCTTTAGGTGTTCTATCACCAGCACAGCAACACTGTACCTCTCCCAACCAGTTTAAGATAAAAACTAAGTACTAACTAATTAACTCAATGTAACCTACCTCACCCGTAAAATGTCAACCCATGTCTTCTATTTTAAACAATGCTGTTTTGTTGACCAAATTGTATTTTTGCTTATTTTTGCAATGTTTCCCCCCCTTTTTTCCATTCTTTTTTTTAACACAATTTATACTTTAATCTCAATTAGTATTAAGTTTTAGTCTTGGTGTTTTTCCTGCCCGAAACTCTTTGCATAATAGTGGCTTTAGGCATTGTATGTACTAGCTCTATCTATAAATCCATCAACTTTTGTATCTTACCTTGTATGTATGTACCTTACCTGAATAAGAATTTATTTATTACTATCGCCTTTCCTTATTTTTCTGTCTCGTCTCCAAACTGAGTAGCCCCTTGAGAATATGACCTCATTTAAAATATCATCTTTCAAGTTTTGTCTCCATGAGTGCAACAATGTCTGGTATCTGCAGCTGTATTACATGACTTAACTACAGTATCTTTGATCTCGCTCAATCTATGTTTGTGTATGCAATTTTCAATTGCATACACAAACAGTTCTCTTAAAAAGAACGTCACTTTTGGCTCGTATGCGCGATATGGTCAAATTTGGACGTAATTTGAAATTAAATCGACTCACAAAAGTGACGTTCTGTTCCGTTTTCTATTTGAGTCGTCCAGCGTACGTGCAGAGGTTATCAGAGGACACTTTAAATTAACGTTTTTCATAAAGTTTTGAAACTTTATGAGAATTTCCTGCCCACCTAACCTATCAGAGGACCTTTAACTTACTGTTGATGAAAAAAAATCCTAAATTTATGTTCATATTTTTTTCATTTTCAAATTACGTTCAAATTCGGCCATACGGGCAAACGGCCAAATGCGACGTTCTTTTTAAGAGGACAGGTTGCCCCCCTCTCCTTATTATTCACACCCCCTTTCTCTAGTGATTTTGTTGGTTTGTATATACAGTACCATACTCCAGATATATTATATCTATATATATCTATATATATATATATAATATCATATATATATAACTAGTGCTATATATATATATATATATATATATATATATATATACTATATATAATAAAGTTTGTGTGATGTGGCTGTACCAGTTTATATAAACAAAATTGGTGAATT
>WNGS01069143.1:19804-38036 GCA_020271785.1 Procambarus virginalis | reverse complement strand
GTGCCTTTATCATATATTTCACAAAACTTGACCATACATCTCATTCACTTCCTTGCCTAGCAGCAAGTCTGTCCAATTATACTCACTAAAAATTTCTAAGGTTGCCATAATGTCCTCTCCTAAAGTCAGGTTTTTCAATTGCATCGACCGTCATTTTTCTTCCAGATTAAACGCATCGCATACTTTATTCCCAAAAAGACATGGTCACTTTTACCAAGGGAGGAAGGTAATGAATGTCAAATATTTCTTGTGGTACTGAATGTCAAATAGGTGTGGTCACCTGTTATGTCTGCATTCACCATACAGCTCAGTGGTTCTCTATGGTGAACACAAAATATAGATACTTCTATATAATGTGTGTGTTAGTGTAATAACAGCAAAAGGATTATGCTGGGAGGAGCCATTTGGGTGACGGAGGTGACGTCGTCTGCATGATTTGTCTGGCTGTGCAGAGGGTGGCCACTATGCTCTTTGGGCAGTGGCTTTGTACTCTACAAGCTTAGGTGTACAGTTACGGTGCATACAACATGTAGATACTTATTTATAATATGTGTGTATAGTGTAATAACACTGCAAACAGTATTGTTGGGGGAGAAAGTTTAGTGCGTGTGACCTTGAGTGAGTGAGGCATCCTCCAGCTGTGTGTATAGCGACGACTCTTAGTACCTGAACTAACTATATCAGCTTAGCTGTACAGTTGTGGTAAACAAAACATATTCATACTTATATATAACGTATGTATATACTGTCATAACACCACAAACGGTATTGTTGGGGGAGAAAGTTTAGTGCGTGTGACCTTGAGTGAACGAGGCAGCCGCCAGCTGACTGTGTGTATAGCGACGGCTCTTAGTGCCTGAACTAACTATATCAGCTTAGTTGTACAGTTGTGGTGAACAAAACATCTACATACTTATATATAACGTCTGTATGTAGTGTCATAACACCACAAACGGTTCAGACTCTACCACCAACTCGGTGGTAGAGTCTGAGTAGAGAGTAGAGGTGGTAGCTAAAAATGACCAAACTCTACCACCAACTTGGTCAAATGCTAGAGAGGACGCAAACACAGTGGCCTCCTTACCAGAGCCTCAGATATTAACACCAAGTAAAGCATCCAGCACTTCCACTAACACGATAACATCATTTATATTTGCCAACATCCAGGGTATAAAACACGCAAATCCAACAAAGATCACTTTATAGATGGTCTCCTTCATGAGGCGAATGCAGTGTTTGCAGCCCTAACGGAAACTCACACAAAGGACTACCATGATGGTGAAATATGGATCTCAGAGTACAATCTTTTCAGATCTCATCTGTACTGAGCTGCTATACACCTCAAATGATATGGTGGAAGTGCTGATAATCAAAATAGAGATCCTCAAGGGGGCATTACCTCCAATTTGCCCAAAATATGCAATAAATGAAAACTGGTTCGATTTCGAATCAAACTTTTTTGACGAGTTGTATATGAAAAGTGTTTCATCTGGCCCAAGTCTCAGCATCGTAGCATAAATAGGAAGGGAGAAAAAAATATTGAAGTAGGTTTCAAAATTATTCCAAAATGGTCAAAAACGATTATCAAACACAAGTGTCAACTGAAATCATATCTATGACTCGGCTATTTCAATAGCATATATTAAAAAAATAGTAAAATTTAGTGTTATTAGACAAAAATTTAAGTTAAAAAAAAATGTTCTTTTTTTTTCCAAAAAATTTTCAATTTTTTTTTTATCGGAACGAATTTCATGAAACTTATACACCTGACTGACATAAGCCTATCTGTAAGGGTGCCAATTTTGGAGAAAACTGGTTGATGTCACTTCAGCCACAGATGGCAGCACCTTAGACTTTATTATTTTCTTATATATTTAAAATGTTTTAAAATAACATAAATGTTTGAATAATTTTATATTTTTATTTAATTTACATGAAACGTACACCTTATATGTAAAGTGTATGTCTCTAAACCCTCAAGTTATCGTTTTTTCCTAAGTTCATTTATTGATTTTATAATAGCAATAAACATGACATATTTGCATAAGTATTTGCATTAAATATTTGTACTGTAACCCCGCGATTATCCGGGATTCGAACATCCGAAAAACGCCCTTATACGGCCAAAATCGTGATCGAATAAAGTTATCACAATATCCGGTCAAAATGGCCACAGGAACCGGATTAAAGGTGGTTTGGCCGGATGAACATTCGGCCATACCGTATTAATCCCGTTTGTGGCTCTAGACGCATGGTGGAGCAGGGGTGGGGTGGGTGGGTGGTGTCGGGAGGGTGGGAGGAGAGCGTCGGGAGGGACCACCTGGGTACAGGAATTACCATTAATTTTAGAACAATTAATCATAGCCAAAAACAAATTAAATAAGTACTAGTAATTATGTAATAACAAATAAATAAGTTTTCTAAAAGCAATGTGCACAGGTTGAAGTTTCCTTAAAAAATATTGAGTTTTTTTTCCTCCTGGCGACCTACGTAAGGTGCTATAGCTGCCCCGCCCCAAGTGGACCCGTCCAACACTGGTCAACCCATGTGCGTCCGTCCCTCGTGTTATACACAGTGCTGCGCCATTAGTGAAATATTTTTGGCCAAGACTATGTCTGGTAGCAGCATCAATCGTTCTGTAGGTGTTAAGAGGAAGAAAGTTGTCCTAACAATTAAAGACAAGTTACTGTTATACACCTCAACCAGTGCGGCGTCACAGTGCTGCGCCATTAGTGAAATATTTTTTTAAATAACTTTTTTATTTTCATAGTAACTTTAAACATTTTTGGCCAAGACTATGTCTGGTAGCAGCATCAATCGTTCTGGAGGTGTTAAGAGGAAGAAGGTTGTCCTGGCAATTAAAGACATGTCACGTGTTGTTCAACCAGTGAGGCGTCACAGGCAGCCAAATGCCTTCAACCAGTGTGGCGTCACAGGCAGCCAAGCGCCTTCAACAAGTGAGGCACAAGCAAGCCAAGCGCCTTTAACAAGTGAGGCGCCACAGGCAAGCCAAGCACCTTCAACAAGTGAGGCACAAGCAAGCCAAGCGCCTTTAACAAGTGAGGCGCCACAGGCAAGCCAAGCGCCTTCAACAAGTGAGGTTTCACAGGCAACCCAAATGCCTTCACCCAGGGAGGCTTCAGCAGCTGGCAGTCAAAACTAACTTTGCTTAATGAACTGTACAGTAATTTTAAGTGTTAATTTTAGTGTTGTGTTAGTATAGGTTACGTAAATTGTTAAGAATTTTTAACTTCAAGATGTGTGGCATCAATCAAGAAGACGAACACCAACAAGGTAAGTTGAGGTTTCTAGTTGAATATTTAATAATTATATGTGGGAAGGCAATTCAAATTATGTTGTTTGTAGTATAAAAATTGTTGGAAATGGTCACTTTTGGACTCGTAGGTGAAAAAGTACCATTATCCGAAAAACGTGATAATCCGGCTGGGGGGGCCTTCCCATATAGTCCGGATGATCGAGTGGAGACAGTACTTATATATAACCTGTGTATAGAGTGTAATAGCAAAACTATTTGTTTATTGTTTTATGAACATAATAATTGAATTACTAATATGCACACCATACTTTTGAGTATAGCGATTATTCACCACTTTTATTATATAAATATATTACAATACACACTATTGAATAATTTTACTGCAAAAAACTAAGAAAAAATCAATCGGAGACATTGAAACAATTAGGTAATAATATCTTTGTGGCAACTCCCATCTGTCAGCGCGGGTGACGCTGACCGGCCCTGACGACCGCTCTGTCAACGCCCACTTTTTGCCAGACTTCCTCGGTCAATTGCGCCCAAAATATGTCACCTACGATTTTTTTGCTATTTTTCCCGCGCTCAGGGGACACAAATTAACATGTTTAGAAGACGAAAAAAAATTTTGAATTTTTTTTTTCTTGCGCACAGGGGTGTAAATGTCCCCAGGACCCCTGAGCAGTGTAAGGGTTAAGTGGCTGTTCTTGTCTTTCTCATATTTTCCTATTCTTCTAAAATCACTGACATTTTCCTTTGAGCCTTCTCCTAAACCTACTATTTTCTATATGATTTTCATCTCTTCTGCTGCTCGGTCCACCCTAGATGAAATTTCCTTCTCTAAACATACAAAAATTATTATGGACTTAGTTCTATCTGCAGTGTTTTGTACTAGTTTACTGTTGGTAACCAGTTCTTTCCTAATTGCTTGCCTAATTTCTGCTTCTTGTTGGTCATTTCTGGTTTTAACTTCCTAACACACTTCTTGATAGTCTCTTTCTCTTGTACAACTTCAGCATATGTTGCTTTTATTTCTTCTTTATACTTTTCTAGTTCTTTATTCACCTCTATGTGAGTTGTCAGTGAAGTTTCCCGTTGGAGATCCTCGCCTAACTCTGTATTAGCTCTCAGGTCACCTTGGAGTTGTTCACCATATGAGTATTTTCTTGTGTATTTCTTCAAAGTTACCACACTTCACTTTCCACACCTCATTTTCTTTCACAAGTTCCTTGATTTGCTCCTCCTGATTTGTTACCTTGTCTGTTAATGCAGTAATAATCTTACCTTGCTGAAGCATACTCCCTTTTAGAGTGCAAAGCTCACTCCCAAGAGCTCCATTGCCCTCTTCCAATTTAAGCACTTTTTCTTCATTCTTCTTTTGCATATCCTCAGTTATCTCTAACCTGCCAAGAACACCTCCTTTCCTTATGTCTTGTGGTGAGAATCCTTTGAAACAATCATCTGTTGGTGGGTCTCCATTCCCAGTGGTGGTGGTGGCGGCGGCCATCTTTGTTTTTGTACTAGAACCAAAACAAACTTTTCCACTCTGCTATTTTCACTCACTTTTACTTGTTTATTGTATTTTATTTGCTTTTACATTTCCCTGAACCTTTATGTAACCTGGGACACCACTGTAGCCCTCAACCTGTTCCCAATACTTAGCCTGTGCCATGCTTTATAAGTTCAGAATTACTTTTAAATACATGGATG
Source organism: Procambarus virginalis (assembly GCA_020271785.1). NCBI lineage: Eukaryota > Metazoa > Arthropoda > Malacostraca > Decapoda > Cambaridae > Procambarus > Procambarus virginalis. The sequence goes on along the minus strand of WNGS01069143.1, from coordinate 33,052 downwards.
GCGAAACACTAAAGAAGTTGTTCACAACTTTTGTTAGGCCAAAGCTGCAATACGCAGAAGTTGTATGGTGCATTTGCTTTGATGTCCAAAGGGGTTTTGAAAGGATGGGAGAGGTGAGGGATGGGGAGATGAAATTCAGGAAGAGGATGCGGGTGTAGAGAAAGAGGAGGTTTGAAAGGTTGGTGGCATGTCCACCATGGGTTGACTTGTGTGTGTGTGTCGTTTGTTTGCATATGTTATGTTGGGTTGTCAGTACATTGACTGGGGGGCTAGTGTTTGTGACCTAGCTGGTGTCTTGAAGCCCTAGAGCCGATGGAGGTGGCTGAAGGAGATTAATCTTAACAACATCAGGGTTATCTTGAGATCTTGAGATGATTTCGGGGCTTTAGTGTCCCCGCGGCCCGGTCCTCGACCAGGCCTCCACCCCCAGGAAGCAACCCGTGACAGCTGACTAACACCCATGTACCTATTTTACTGCTAGGTAACAGGAGCATAGGGTGAAAGAAACTCTGGCCATTGTTTCTCACCGGCGCCTGGGATCGAACCCAGGACCACAAGTCCAGCGTGCTGTCCGCTCGGCCGACCGGCTCCCTAAGAAGGGAAGTTACACTTCTGATAGCACAACAAAGGGTTTTTGGTTGTATATTTTTTTTGTAGTTTATTTTTTTTTTTCTGGGGGGAGCTCCTACGGCTCCTCGGAGCTATCCATGGCTGATATGGATACCCTAACTTTTTTTGCATCAGTCGATGTGGGTGGAGTTCTAGCCTACCGGGGATCACGAGCCAGAACCTGGCCCCCTCAGAGAGGCACGGGGAGCAATGGCCCATAGAAATGCACATGTGATTTGGAGCATTCTATATCTGCCATCGACCGGGACAGGCACCCAGAAAGGTAAGCGCCACAAAACAAACCCCTATTCTGGTTAACCACAAAAATTGACAAACGATTGGACAGAACTCCCCCAGGAAAACGAACTAACAAGCATGACGTCACACGAGCCGCGCCGCATGTCTGCGCAGCTCCCCCCTCCCCGGGAGGGGGAAGGGGGAGCCCCAGACCCCCGCGCCGGCTATCCACACCCCAGTTCCTCGGCTGATGGGATCTTGCACGGTCGTGTGGCTCCAGCTCCGGTCTTGTTTCAGTGCTGTGACTTGTTTTCAGTGCTGCTCTTACGGTGGTCGTGTGAGCTGGGAGTAGTATTCTCAGGTACTCGGGCTGCATGTGCTTAGGGTCACCTTCCCTGAGTGCCCTGTAAGTACCGCCCTTGGGGCTTGGGGTTACCTTCCACAAGTCACCTTGGGTCTACCTCTGTTGGCTTTTCGCTGCTTGGCGTTTGGCCGCCCCGAGTGTTTGGGAGTTTTACTCCCTTGTTTACCTTGGGGTAAGTGGTAGTTATAGCACTGGTGGGGCGCAGGGTACTGCGTAGCAAGTTTTCACCTATGACAGCGGCCGGCTCTGTTCCCTCTGGGTACATTGTCCACTTTTGTGGTTTTTCTTTTATATTTGTTTTTGCCTGGTAGGGGGGTCTGCCTTGTCCCCATCTCCCTTATGTTAGGTTCGTTTGTGTGGTGGCACCCCCTGCTTCGCCCTCGCGAGTGGACACATCCTGTGGGTTTAGCTTTAGCAGTTTGCTTGGTAGTTTGGGGCGCCAGTTAGCAGTGCCCTGCCTGGGATAACCCTTAGCAGACCCAGTCTAGGGGCCCTGGAAAACCCCCCGGGGGCTCTCGGGTCCGATTGTGGAGACCCTTGCGTCCCCTCTCGCTTTGTGTCAGTTGAGGGTTGCTCTGTCCCTTTGTCTCAGGGTGACTCTCCTTGTTTTTGCCTCCGTCATGCTGCCTGTTGGGTCGGTGACACATACGACCCTGAGTCCTGCGAGCTTTGTTGCTTGTTCGTGACTCCATTCACCCAGTCTGCTGATGAATTCCCGTGGGTGCAGGCAGCTCGCGCGTTGCAGGGTAGGTTGTTGCAACGTGCTCAGATTTGTTGCTTCCCCGGATGCCCTGATGCTGCCCCGCTTGTGTAGGGACACAGACTTGGGTGTTTTGGTCGCTTCGGCTTGGTTCTTCCACGCCCCCTTGTTTTTCCCCCTCCTGCTTCTGGCCCCTACGCATCTGTAGGCTTCTGGGGTTGGGGCGGGGTTCGTGGTTCTGAGACTTGGGCAGTTTCGGGGGTTGCCCCGTCCGGGGTAGCTGCGGAGGCATTCGAGTCTGTTCCTCCAGCCGATGCTCTGGGGTCTGACCAGTGGGCATTTTCTCTTCCAGCTCTCTCGGCTGCCCCGGCTTTTTTTTGGGGGCCGGGGTTTAGAGGTCGACTCGGCCCCGGGGCCTGGTGTAGAGGCTCCTGGGGTTGGGGAGGAGCGGCCTTGGGGGCTTTGTGCTCCATTGCGCCCCGCCTGGATTCCGTCCTTCTGAGTGGGGCTTACTGTGGCGAGGAGTGGGGGTTTTCTTTCCCCCCTCTGCGTACGATTTGGGCTTGTGTTCTGCTCCTCCCCGGGGTTCGGTTTCCGTGTCCCTGTGGTTTCTTCGGTTCCGTCTTCCGGAGTTTTCGGCTAACCGCATCTCTTCGCCTGCGGTGCGGTTGGCCTTTGCGGCTTACCTCCTGCGTGTCCTGGAGTTTGTAGCCGTTTTAGGACTCCTTGTAGCCTACTTCTCGCCCTGTTGGCTACTTCTCGCCCTGTTGGGGCTACTTCTCACCCTGTTGGGACTACTTCTCGCCCTGTTGAGCTACTTTTCTTTCGCGTCCTGCGCATGCGCTGTGGGAGTTTGTTTTGGTTCCGGGCAGTGTGCACACTTGTTCTGCACCCATTTCTCTCGGGGGGGGGGGGGGGTTCGCCTCTCGTTCTTTCCTTCATCCAATCCGTGCCCCGTTGCTTGGGGGTGGTATGGGGTGCCGCTGCACTCACCTTGTTGTGTTTGCGGGGGTTGAGCTCTGGCTCTTTTGGTCCCACCTCTCAACCGTCAATCAACAGGTGTACTGATTCCTGAGCCTATTTGGCTCTATCATATCTACACTTGAAACTGTGTATGGAGTCAGCCTCCACCACTTCATTTTCTAATGCATTCCATTTGTCATCCACTCTGACACTAAAATCAATTCCCTTCAGAATCTTACATGTGGTGCTCATATCCCCGTTCGTGCCCCCCTTCCCTGCTGTGGGGAAGTCCCGAGGTTATTTCCTATGTTCTAGGGTGGGGAGCCTCCTTCGCCGCTCCCCTCCTCTCCAGCATGGGCGTTCTGGCCGACTCCAGCGGTTACGGACTTGAAAGGTTGCGTCATGGCCTTTCAGCGCCTATGTTCTGCAGGTGAGTTGGTGCGGTTTGGCGTTTCCTTCGTCCTAACGCTGTTTTTGGACGTAGGAATGGGTGTACGTACGTACTTGTGACTGTGGACCGTCTCTCCCGAGGTGCCTACTGCAGGGCTATTAGCCCATATTGGGCAGCTCTTGTTCTCTCCACCTGATTCCTTCCTCGGTTCGCGGGTGTCTGCAGGTGGCCTCTTGGCCCTTTCGAGGCGGCCCCGGCCTGTACTCCTGCCCCTCTCCTATGCTTGTCTACCCTTGCTTGAGTTTGGGGCCCCACCTCCACCTTGTTCCGCGTTGCAACAGTGGGGGTGCCTGTTCGGTGGTATGTTTCCTGTGTCGAGGGTGTTTTGTGCTTGAATCCGTGTGCTTGCTGGATTGGGTTCTGGCTCTTTCGTTCCGCCTCTCCCCTGTCGTTTGCCAGTTGAGCGGATTCTGTGCTTCACGGGCGCTCTCATCTCTGCTCTTGGGGCTGTGTATGTGGTCAGCCCAAGTTGGGCTGCCTAATGTGTTCCTTCGTTTGCCTGTTACACTGCACACGTTTCCCCTACCGTCCCTGTGGTTCGGTTGGGTGCTCGGTTTCCGCCCGTGTCCCCTTGTGTGCCACTCGTGTACGATTTATCTATCTACTCTGTCGCTTCCTCGGGGAGTGTGGGGACGTTTTGCTGCAGTTTTGGTACTGCAGCTGCGTGTCAGGGTTGGTTGTGGCTTTATGTTCGGCCCTTCCGTGCTCCCTCTGGGGCCCTCCTTCCTTGCCGGTCTTGCTGTGCTGGGCCAGGGTTTTCCATGTTCCTTGGATTTTCTGTCTTGTCGTCGCCTCATTGTGCTGCCTGGGGTTGAGCTTGAGGTCTTCGTCTCGCCCCTCGCTTTTCCTCCGGTTTCCGTTCAAGTTCTGGAGCCTAGTGGGCTCCCTTCCTTGGTGTTTTTTCACGGCTGCCCCAGGGTTTTCTTGATGCTGGGGCTTTGAGGGGACAGCTCGGCCCCGGGGCCTGCAGGGTGGGTTCCCGGGGCAGGGGTGGTGCTAACGTAAGGGGCCTTCGGCCCCGTTGGTCCCCGCCGGGGTCTTTCTACCCCTCTGGGCGGGGCTTGCGGTTTTGTGGTGTGGGGTTTTTCCGTTCCCCCGCTCCGCACGTGCTTTGTGGGCGTCGGTCCCTCCCTGGGCTCGGTTTTCCTTGTCCAGCGTGCCTGTTGTTTCCGTCCTGTCGGTGGGTGTTTTTCTACAGTCTTCGCCCCTTTTTTCCAGGACGGGCCTTCTCAGTCATGTCCCCCCTCTTTTTGGGGTTCTGCATGACTTTTGGTCTCGGGCGCGACGGGGTTTTTTGTGCCTTCGTTCTTTGTTTGCTTCTTTTTGTTCTCGAGGTTTGGGACAGTTTTGGGGTAGCCTTGGTAGCTGCACCCAATTGCCGTGGGAAAGGAGAAAGCGGATAAACGGAGGGGAGATCAACACCCACTGTGAGTCGTTGACATGTCAGTCAGTCCGACCGGCGCAGGTCACAGTCCTAGCGCCGTATAGTGCATTAGAGTCAGCTGTTGGGGCTCGTGACACCTGTCACCGACATCTTTCTTCCTTGTCCCCGGTCGCTCCGTGGCTTCCGGCACCCACACCATAGAGAGACAGCAGCAGGCGAAGACACTGCTGCTCCTCTCGTTGACAGGGCCGGCGCCTGCTACTCTGGCGGCGTCTTGTGCTGGGTTTTCCTTGACATGCTTCCCAGTGGGCCCCTCCTCCTTCACTCTCCTGTAACGTAAATGTACGTGTGCGGTGGAGAATGGAAGGGTAGGAATAATGAGAGAGAGTGGGTAAAAGCAATTCGGTGTCTTCTAACTCAAGTCAGCTCCTTCCCGTTTTCTGGTACGTCTGTCATCATTCGGTTGAGCTTCCCTCCGGTCCTTTCTAGGGCTTGTGGGTCCTCTTCCCGGCAGTTTCTGGATGTTTGGCCTTCTTATTCTTTTGTGCATATCTCTCCTCTTCGCGCTGTCTCGGCGCTACTCGTTTTCCTTGGGGCGATTTTGCTCCTTTTAATGAGTCTTCACCCAAAATGTGCCCTTCTGCGGGGTGTTGGTGCGGGGCGGCTCCTTATGCAGGTTCCTTCCCTGTCGGTTGCACTTGTGGCGGTGGACTTGCACGCTTGTGGCATTTTGGTTTTGGTCCTGTGTTTTCTTTTCCCTCCTGGGGCTGTCATAGGATTGGCTTGCAGAAGGTGTAGAGGCACTTGGGACTGTTCCTGGGTCTGGCACCTTGGTTTCTGCTGCTAGCTTTCGGTATCGATGTTCCTTCTGTGCCGTTTCGCAGGCTGTATCGTGCATTGTTTCGCCTCCGGCCTGTTTCTGCACTGCCTGTACCGTCCAGGTCTTTGGACAGGGTGCTCTCCTGTTTCTCTTCTCCTTGGTGGTTGTGGCTCCTTGGGGCCTTTGCCTCGGCTATCTTTTGGCATTGGCCTCTTGGGGTCGTGTGGTAGAGCTTCATGCTCTTCTCAGGTGCAGTGGTTTCTTGGCTCCTATGATCTTGGTCATAGGTTTCTTCGTCTGTGGCGTTCTCCCTTTTTCTGGCGAATGTAGTGCCTGCTGCTTTCCGGAGGGGTCCTTTGGTTGTTGTCTCGACTTCGTGTTGAGGAGTGGTTCACCGACCGCCTCCCGGGTATGTCCCCTTGTTTTCTTAGGTAGTCTTTGGTGAGGTAGCTCCGGGGAGCCGTAGGGGCTCCCCCCCAGAAAACCAGCGTTGAATGTAATGAAACGCCATTTTCTGGGTGAGTCCCGGAGGCTCCCCGGCATCCCTCCCGCCCTCCGGTCGGCGGTTTTTCGTGGTTTTGATATCCAGCCTCGGAACTGGGGTGTGGATAGCCGGCGCAGGGGTCTGGGGCTCCCCCTTCCCCCTCCCGGGGAGGGGGGAGCTGCACAGACATGCGGCGCGGCTCGTGTGACGTCATGCTTGTTAGTTCGTTTTCCTGGGGGAGTTCTGTCCACTCGTTTGTCAATTTTTTGGTTAACCAGAATAGGGGTTTGTTTTGTGGCGCTTACCTTTCTGGGTGCCTGTCCCGGTCGATGGCAGATATAGAATGCTCCAAATCACATGTGCATTTCTATGGGCCATTGCTCCCCGTGTCTCTCTGAGGGGGCCAGGTTCTGGCTCGTGATCCCCGGTAGGCCTAGAACTCCACCCACATCGACTGATGCAAAATAGTTAGGGTATCCATATCAGCCATGGATAGCTGCGGAGAGCCTCCGGGACTCGCCCAGAAAATGGCGTTTAATTACATTCAACGCTGGTTTTTTTTTTTTATTTTTTTAATTATTATTATTTAATTATTTTTTTTTGTCTTTATTCTTCATTAGGTGTAGATCGGGTCCGGGATGGGCCACTCATCTGGGTCATCTGGTAGGCCGCTTAGTATTTGAGGTCTTGGGAAGGCCTGATCATGGATGTGTCTGATCACTTTTTGTTGGAGAGTGATTCTTCTGGTTCTGTGGTGGTGGTTCGTGGATCTCGTAGTCGCTGGTGGTGTTTACTGCTTCATAGGGATCTTTGGGGTCTGGGACATTGGCTATATGTTGAGCGTCTCATGGATTTGGTCAGTTCTTACCCTGTCCATCAGCGACACGCCCTCCGCAAAGCGAAGTGCTCTATTTTGTACCCGTTGGAGCTTCAGCATGTTGGATTTGTTGGTGAAGTTCATGGGGACGTAAGGGTATTCCAGGCTAGGCCTTATGATCATTCTGTACAGGTGGAGCTTGATGTGGGATGGGGCTTGCCTGAAGCGGAAGAGCCTCGCCAGGGAACCCTGGGCCAACGCTGTCTTCTGGGATACGAACTGGGAGGAGTTGAGTAGCCTGTTGAAGTTGTATCCGAGTACTGTGTTGGAGTTCGAGATGGCTATGGGTTCACCCCTGATTCTTATCCCCCCCCCCTCCCCCGTTTTCGATTGAGAAGGCCATACAGCCGACAGTGCTTAATTGGATCTTTTCTGGGTTAGTGGTGATCCTCCATTTCCTTTCCCAGTTAGTTCTGGCTAGTTCTACGTTTGCCTTACGGGTTACAGTTGCATGCTTGGCTGCTTGGGTTAGATGTTATTACGCGTGTTACGTCGTCTGCAAATTGAACGATAATGGTGTCCCTATACTCTGGTTGGGGCAGGTCATTTACAAAGATGTTGAAGAGGACTGGGCTCAAGCATGATCCTTGGGGGACTCCAGCTGTTGGGGTGAAGGCTGCGGCCTCTTTCGCCTTGAAGCTGGGGGTAAATTGCCTGTTCTTTAGGAGTATGGTGCCCATATCTTAACACTTTCGCGCGCCCGGCGAACGTTGAAAAAAAAAGCAGTATGTGCCCGCGGCGTTTTTGCGCTTAAGCGACGAAACAAAAATGTGTATACTGTTTTTACTCTCCTGACATAGTTCTCGAGCTACGTATTTCATTTTGGTACCAATGTGTTCGCAATAAAATTATCTAGAAGAACATCAGTAAAAAAGGTCACAAAAGGTATAGGGATACAAGCGCCAAATAAATAACTATGTAGATGACTCGCTGTGAGCGCCAAACAGCAACAAAATGTTTCTACTCTTGGGATTGTTGTCAACGCCACACTTGTCCTACAGCGTTAATTTTGGTATCAATGGACTCGCAATGAAATTCCCAACATAGAGATATGAATATAAATGTAGAATCGTGGTCGTGGCCCACCCGCAAGAGTGTGGGAAGTGGCCGAACTGTTACCCGGTATCGGTGAGGCGACGACACATGTGCGATACGGCGCTTTGAAAGTTTATACTTATTTCACTGTCCTGACATTATTTTTCTATGTACGTCATTCATTTTGTGCCAATGTGTTCGCAATAGAATGTTCTATGAGCACGTAGGTAAAAAAGATCAACAAAGCGTAAGTTAGAATAGCGCCAAATATAAAAAAAAAATCTATGAAGTTTCGAGTCTACTTACGGCAGTTTATGTGATACAGTGTTCATTCTGGTATCAAAATACTCGCACTAAATTATACTACACAAACTTGGACCAAATAGGTGTACTTACCAAGGAAAAACTGGTTGTGGAACAGTAAGTTGAGCATTGAGTTGAGGTGTTGAAGTGAACAAAGGCCGCCTCACACCAGATGGTCCGGGAGTTTGCATGGCGTCAGCATAGGCAGGACCTGTGTCATCAATCATGTCTGGAGCGTGCCGCAAGTGTTAAGATACTGTTGCTGTTTGAGGCCAATCTTCCGGGTCCCAGTGCAATAGGGCCCAAATTGCCACCTCGTGGAACTGTAGCAATGTTAGCTTTTTTCGACCTGTTGTGTTGTATTTGTACAAAACATAGGCATTATGCAATGCCATTTGCAGGAAATAAAACGTTATCTTTTTGGTCCACTTGTTAGTTTTCCTGGTAAAATGGTAATACTTCACCATTTGATCGATTTGATTTGATTTGATCGCACCAGTGAGCGTCAAACACAAACGAAATGTTTTTACTTTTGTTATGTTTGTCAAGTCTACACTAGTCTATAGCCTAGTGGTGAGAAAGAGAACTTCATGGCGCGCAGTTTGAAACAAACCCAAAGTAAATCAGATTAAAATTGAATTTATACAAATATTTTTATGAGGACATCATTTTATGTCCACTGTGCAGGAGCGGGTAGACGAAACTGGACATCCGGTTATGTCCAGGGCATAGTAAAGTGTTAAGAAGCACATCAACAAACTGGATAAGGTGCAAAGTCACGCTACTAAGTGGCTCCCAGAACTGAAGGGCAAGAGTTACAAGGAGAGGTTAGAGGCATTAAATATGCCAAAACTAGAAGACGGAAGAAAAAGAGGTGATATGATCACTACATACAAAATAGTAACAGGAATTGATAAAATCAACAGGGAAGAATTCCTGAGACCTGGAACTTCAAGAACAAGGGGCCATAGATTTAAACTAGCTAAACACAGATGCCGAAGAAATATAAGAAAATTCACTTTCGCAAACAGAGTGGTAGACGGTTGGAACAAGTTAGGTGAGAAGGTCGTGGAGGCCAAGACCGTCATTAGTTTCAAAGCGTTATATGACAGAGTGCTGGGAAGACGGGACACCACGAGTGTAGCTCTCATCCTGTAACTACACTTAGGTAATTACACGTGGAGGGGAGATGGGAAGGTCAGCACAGAGAGCATATACGGCACACATAGACGAGATAAAGCACCTAAATTATTGGGATCGTCTCAAAGCTCTCCGAATGTACTCACTAGAAAGGAGACGAGAGAGATACCAAATAATATACACATGGAAAATAGTTGAGGGACAGGTCCCAAATTTGCACAGTAAAATAACAACGTACTGGAGTGAACGACATGGAAGAAAGTGCAGAATAGAACCAGTAAAGAGCAGAGATGCCATGGGCACAATCAGAGAACACTGTATAAACATCAGAGGTCCACGGTTGTTCAACGTGCTACCAGCAAGCATCAGAAATATTGCAAGAATAACCGTGGGCATCTTCAAGAGGAAACTATATTGTTTTCTTCAAGGGGTCTCCTTCTTTCCTTCAAGTTCCTTCAAGAGAAAACTGGACTGTTTTCTAGGAGAAGTTCCGGATCAGCCGGCTGTGGTGGGTATGTGGGCCTGAGGGCCGCTCCAAGCAACAGCCTGGTGGACCAAGCTCTCACAAGTCAAGCCTGGCGTCGGGCCAGGCTTGGGGAGTAGAAGAACTCCCAGAACCCCATCAAGCAGGAGTGCCAGACCAACCGGGCTGTGATGGGTATGTGGGCCTGCGGGCCGCTCCAAGCAACAGCCTGATGGACCAAACTCTCACAAGTTGAGCCTGGCCTCGGACCGGGCTTGGGGAGTAGAAGAACTCCCAGAACCCCATCAACCAGAATCAACCAAATCAACCAGTGGGGGGGGGGGGGGGCGGACCAGGCAGGACGTATGATCTGTCACTGTCCAGTCTCGCCCACCCACCCCCCACTTGTATACCCACCTGCCTGCATGCTTACCTACCCACCTGCCAACCAACCCACCTGTTCACCCACCTTCCTGCTCACCCACCCACCTGCCTGATAGCCCACCCACTCACCTGTTTACCCATCTGCCTGCTTGCCCACTCACCAAAGAAAATCAATTCTTTTCTAAGAAATTTCTAAGAATGTCTTAAGAAATCAATTCTTTTTTCTACAAAGTGTTAGGGGTAGGCAGACCAGTAAATAAAGTGTTAGGGGTAGGCAGACCAGTAAAGTAGTACATAAAGGCAAACCAACAAAATCAATAGAGAGAGGGGGAGTGAAGAATATGGAGAGGGGGAACAAGTTCCTGAAGATTGCATACACCAACATAGATGGAGTGAGATCGAAGATACTGGAGTTAAGTGATGTAATAAAGCTGCAGACATTGTTGCACTCACAGAGACAAATCTTGAAGATGTTATTTTAAATGAGGTCATATTCCTAAGGGGCTACTCAATTTGGAGACGGGACAGAAAAATTAGGAAAGGCGGTGGCGTTGCTGAGCTGGCGAAAGAACACCTAAAGGTGAAGGAAATTGGGTTCGTGGCACACAAGGAGTGAGTCCCTCGTCACAGCCCTGGGGGAGGTGTAAACCCTTAGAGACTTTCAGGGAGAAATAAAGACACAAAAAAAATATATCAAAGCAGAGATGCAGAACTAGGAAACAGGATTGGTTCAGTAGAAATTGCGAGAGGGCCAGAGACCAAAAGACACAAAATGGAATCAATACAGGAAGAGGCCAAACCCACAAACTTACCAGCGATACAAAGATGCGAGAAACAACTACACGGCAGTGAGGAGAGAGGCAGAAAGAAATTTTGAAAAAGGGATTGCAGACAAATGTAAAACAGAACCAGGTCTATTCTATAAATTCATAAACAACAAATTGCAGGTAAAGGATAATATTCAGAAGTTGAAAATGGGAAATAGATTCACGAAAAATGAAAAGGAAATGTGTGAAACATTAAAAGAAAAGTTCCAAAGTGTGTTTGTACAAAATGAAATCTTTACGGAACCAGACACAATAAGAATTCAGAGAACAACATAGAGCACATAGAGGTGTCTAGAGACGAAGTGGAAAAAATGCTCAAGGAGCTAAGTAAGAACAAAGCAGTTGGTCCAGATGGAGTTTCACCATGGGTTCTGAGAGAATGTGCACCTGAGCTCAGCATTCCTCTTCAACTGATTTTTCAGGCATCCCTGTGTACAGGAGTTGTAGCTGATGTGTGGAAAAAGGCTAACATAGTTCCAATCTACAAAAGTGGAAGCAGGGAAGACCCCCCTTAATTATAGACCTGTATCATTGACAAGTGTAATAGTCAAAATATTGGAAAAAAATAATTAAAACTTAATGGGTAGAACACCTGGAGGAAAACGATATAATGTCAGACAGACAGTATGGTTTTCGATCTAGAAGATCCTGTGTAACGAACTTACTCAGTTTTTTGATCGAGCCACAGAGATTTTACACGAAAGAGATGGTTAGGTTGACTGCATCTATCTGGACCTAAAAAAGGCTTTCGACAGAGTTCCCCATAAGAGGTTGTTCTGGAAACTGGAACATATTGGAGGGGTGGCAGGTAAGCTACTAACATGGATGAAAAATTTCCTGACAGAAAAATGAGGGTCGTAATCAGAGGCAAGGTATCGGATTGGAGGAATGTCACTAGTGGAGTACCACAGTGTTCAGTTCTTGCACCGGTAATGTTCATTGTCTACATAACGATCTACCAGTGGGAATACAGAATTACATGAAAATGTTTACTGATGATGCTAAGATAATAGGGAAAATAAGAAACCTAGATGATTGTCATGCCTTCAAGAAGACCTGGACAAAATAAGTATATGGAGCACACTTGGCAAATGGATTTAATGTGAATAAATGCCATGTTATGGAATGTGGAATTGAAGAACATAGACCCAACACAACCTATAAATTATGTGAGAAATCTTTAAAGAATTTTGACAAAGAAAGGGATCTACGACTTGAGAATGGTCTAAAAAAAAAAAAAAAAGGGCATGACGGACCGAACGTTGTCGTCCCTTCAACTTCTATGTGTGGTCTACTGTCACATACTTCAGCCCACGCTTCATTGTGACGCTATCGACTGGCACTGGTTGGATGATGGGAGGATTGTTGGATGATGGATGGAAGGAGGAACTGGCGAAGATGGAGGATGGGATGGTTGGATGGATTGAGGAGAGCAGGCGAGGGATGGAGTACAAGGATGTTGAGGTGAAGCGAGACAGGGAGTGTATGGGAAGTATGGGGGGCGGGTGTAGTGGGTGGGAATGGGAAGAGATAGAGCCAAACACTTGACCCAGTTACCAGATGTTTTCTTAATTAATTCTGGATGCACATCATATATATTTTTGCTTACGATTTTGCTTTAGTAATAATATTTAGGATAATAAAAAGTTATAAAATACTTGTTTCATGATTGCTTTATTAGTGGAGATCTCCAGGCTGTCTCTGGCTGGTTGGCAGTCTACTGAGCATTTCCCAGAAGGGTCGTGGGGGGGGGGGGTTGGGGGGGGGCAGAAAGTGTGTGGGTGTCGGGTGAGAGGTTCAGTTGAGGGTGAGGAGGGTTGATGAAAGTGAGGCGGCCTGTCTTAGCCATGTGAAGAGGAACCCTCCCGGACTGGATTGCCCAAGACACACCCAATACCGACCAAGTTCTGGTAATGACGAACCGCTCAGAACCTGTTATATGAGGCTCTAAATACGGTCTCCCAAACCGGTTGTTATTACCGGCAGATCATGGTAAAAGAGGCGTTAAATGAGTGCATACTATAAGTTTTCTCAGGAACATTCCCTCTCCCTGTTGTCCTTGAACTTCCCCTTTCTCTAATGATTTGTGGGATTTGCTTTTTTGGTACCTTTTACAGGCTTCATAGATCCATATCTCATTTATGAAAAAAGAAGTTGATCTCCTTCTTCATTCGTATCTCATTTAAATGTCTTTGTGGTGATGCAAA
>WNGS01069143.1:0-19082 GCA_020271785.1 Procambarus virginalis | reverse complement strand
GGGGTGGTTCTAGATAGGAAACTGTCACCTGAGGGCCACATTAAGAACATTGTGCGAGGAGTCTATGCTACACTTTCTAACCTCAGAATTGCTTTTAATTACATGGATGGCGAAATACTAAAGAATCGTTCACAAGTTTTATTAGACCAAAGCTAGAATATGCACCTGTTGTGTGGTGCCCATATCTTAAGAAGCACATCAACAAACTGGAAAAGGTGCAATGACATGCTACTAAGTGACTCCCAGAACTGAAGGACAAGAGCTATGATGAGAGGTTAGAGGCATTAAATATGGCAAAACTATAAGATAGAAGAAAAGAGGTGATATCACTACGTTCAAATAGTAACAGGACTCGATAAAATTGATATGGGAAGAATTCCTGAGACCCGGAACTTCAAGAACAAGAGGTCATAGATTTAAACTAACGAAACAACGCTACCGGAGAAATATACGAAAATTCACTTTTGTAAACAGAGTGGTAGATGGTTGGAACAAGTTAGGTTAGGTGAGAAGGTGGTGGAGGGCAAAACCGTCAGTAGTTTCAAAGCATTATATGACAGAGTGCTGGAAGACGGGACACCACGAGCGTTGCTCTCATCTTGTATCTACAGTTAGGTAATTACCTGTTTACCCACCTTCCTGCACGCCCACCCTCCTGCCTGATAGCCCACCCACCCAGTCACCTGTTCACCCATCTGCCTGCTCGCCCACCCACCCACCCACTTGTTCACTCACCTGCCAACCCATCCACCTGTTCACTGACCTGCCTGCTCGCCTACCCGCCTGCCAACCCACCCACCCCACCCGTTCACCCACCTGCCTGCCTGCATGCCCACCTGTCAACCCACTCACCTACTCACCCCACCTTCCTGCTCACCTCCCCACCCGTTCACCCACCTGCCTGCTCGCCTACCCGCCTGCCTGCATGCCACCTGTCAACCCACTCACCTGCTCACCCCACCTTCCTGCCTCAACCACCCACCCACCTGCCTGATAGCCCACCCACCCACCTGTTCACCCACCTGCATGCACCTGCATGCCCACCTGCCAACCTAGCCACCTGTTCACCCACCTGCCTGCATGCCCACCTGCCAACCCATCCACCTGTTCACCCACTGCCTGCATGCCCACCTGCCAACCCATCCACCTGTTCACCCACCTGCCTGCATGCCCACCTGCCTGCATGCCCACCTGCCTGCATGCCCACCTTCCAACCCATCCACCTGTTCACCCACCTGCCTGCATGCCCACCTGCCAACCCAGCCACTTGTTCACCCACCTGCCTGCATGCCCACCTGCCTGCATGCCCACCTGCCAACCCATCCACCTGTTCACCACCTGCCTGCACTACCTGCACTACCCGCTTGCCTACCTGTCAACCCACCCACCAACCTGTCACCCACCTTCCTGCTCGCCCACCCACCTGCCTGCCTGATAGCCCACCCAGCCTCCTGTTTACCCACCTGCCTGATAGTCCACCCAGCCTCCTGTTTACCCACCTGCCTGATAGCCCACCCAGCCTCCTGTTTACCCACCTGCCTTACAGCCCACCCAGCCTCCTGTTTACCCGCCTCCTGTTTACCACCTGCCTGATAGCCCACCCAGCCTCCTGTTTACCCACCTGCCTGATAGCCCACCCAGCCTCCTGTTTACCCACCTGCCTGATAGTCCACCCAGCCTCCTGTTTACCCGCCTCCTGTTTACCCACCTGCCTGATAGCCCACCCAGCCTCCTGTTTACCCACCTGCCTGATAGTCCACCCAGCCTCCTGTTTACCCACCTGCCTGATAGCCCACCCAGCCTCCTGTTTACCCACCTGCCTGATAGCCCACCCAGCCTCCTGTTTACCCACCTGCCTGATAGCCCACCCAGCCTCCTGTTTACCCACCTGCCTGATAGCCCACCCAGCCTCCTGTTTACCCACCTGCCTGATAGTCCACCCAGCCTCCTGTTTACCCACCTGCCTGATAGTCCACCCAGCCTCCTGTTTACCCACCTGCCTGATAGCCCACCCAGCCTCCTGTTTACCCACCTGCCTGATAGCCCACCCAGCCTCCTGTTTACCACCTGCCTGATAGCCCACCCAGCCTCCTGTTTACCCACCTGCCTGATAGCCCACCCAGCCTCCTGTTTACCCACCTGCCTGATAGCCCACCCAGCCTCCTGTTTACCCACCTGCCTGATAGCCCACCCAGCCTCCTGTTTACCCACCTGCCTGATAGCCCACCCAGCCTCCTGTTTACCCACCTGCCTGATAGCCCACCCAGCCTCCTGTTTACCCACCTGCCTGATAGCCCACCCAGCCTCCTGTTTACCCACATAATTGGGAAGGTCATTGGGGACCTGGCGGGCCAGGTCCCAAACTCTACACAGTAAATAACAACGTACTGGAGTGAACGATATGGAAGAAAATGCAAGATTGAACCAGTGAAGAGCAGAGGTGCCATAGGCACAATCAGAGAACACTGTATAAACATCAGAGGTCCGCGGTTGTTCAACGTCCTCCCAGCGACTATAAGAAATATTGCCGGAACAACCGTTGACATCTTCAAGAGAAAACTGGACTGTTCCTAAGAGAAGTCCCGGATCAGCCGGGCTGTGGTGGGTATGTGGCTCTGCGGGCCGCTCCAAGTAACAACCTGGTGGATCAAACTCTCACAAGTCGAGCCTGGCCTCGGGCCGGGCTTGGGGAGTAGAAGAACTCCCAGAACCCCATCAACCAGGTTATCAACCAGGTATCAACCAGCCTGATAGCCCACCCAGCCTCCTGTTTACCCACCTGCCTGATAGCCCACCCAGCCTCCTGTTTACCCACCTGCCTGATAGTCCACCCACCTGCAAGCTCCTGGAAATATATTATATTTCCTAAGTATTGGGAGCAGGCTGAGGGTGTCCCAGGTTACATAAAGGATCAGGGAAGTGTAAAAGCAAATAAAATACAATAAACAAGTAAAGGTGAGTGAAAATAGCCAAGTGGAAAAGTTTTTGGTTCTGGTACAAAAACAAAGATGGCCGCCGCCACCACCACCACTGGGAATGGAGACCCACCAACAGATGATGTTTTAAAGGATTCTCACCACAAGACATAAGGAAAGGAGGTGTTCTTGGCAGGTTAGAGATAATTGAGAATATGCAAAAAAGTATGAAGAAAAAGTGCTGAAATTGGAAGAGGACAATGGAACTCTTAGGAGTGAGCTTTGCACTCTGAAAGAGAGTATTATACAAATACAATACAAATACAAATATTTATTCAGATAAAGTAAATACATACAAGGTGAGATACAAAAAAGTTGATGGATTTATAGATAGAGCTAGTACATACAGTGCCTAAAGCCACTATTACGCAAAGCGTTTCGGGCAGGAAAAACACTAAGACTAATACTTAATACTAATTGAGATTAAGTATAAATTGTGTTGAGGAAAAATATGAAAAAAAAAGAAAAAAAAAAGGGGGGGCAGGGGAAACATGGCAGAAAAAAGCAAAAATACAATTTGGTCAACAAACAGCATTGTTGATAAAATTGTATTTTTGCTTTTTTCTGCCATGTTTCCCCTGCCCCCCCCCTTTTTTTTTTCTTTTTTTTTTCATATTTTTTCCTCAACACAATTTATACTTTAATCTCAATTAGTATTAAATATTAGTCTTAGTGTTTTTTCCTGCCCGAAACGCTTTGCGTAATAGTGGCTTTAGGCACTGTATGTACTAGCTCTATCTATAAATCCATCAACTTTTTTGTATCTCACCTTGTATGTATTTACTTTATCTGAATAAATATTTGTATTGTATTTGTATTTGTATAATACTCCCTTTCAGAGTGCAAAGCTCACTCCTAAGAGCTCCATTGTCCTCTTCTAGTTATAAGCACTTTTTCTTCATACTTTTTTGCATATTCTCAATTATCTCTAACCTGCCAAGAACACCTCCTTTCCTTATGTCTTGTGGTGAGAATCCTTTGAAACAATCATCTGTGGTGGGTCTCCATTCCCAGTGGTGGTGGTGGCGGCGGCCATCTTTGTTTTTGTACCAGAACCAAAACAAACTTTTCTACTCAGCTATTTTCACTCACTTTTACTTGTTTATTGTATTTTATTTGCTTTTACACTTCCCTGATCCTTTATGTAACCTGGGACACCCTCAGCCTGCTCCCAATACTTAGGAAATATAATATATTTCCAGGAGCTTGCAGGTGGGTGGACTATCAGGCAGGTGGGTAAACAGGAGGCTGGGTGGGCTATCAGGCAGGTGGGTAAACAGGAGGCTGGGTGGGCTATCAGGCTGGTTGATACTGGTTGATACCTGGGTGATGGGTTTGGGAGTTCTTCTACTCCCCTAAGCCCGGCCGAGGCCAGGCTCGACTTGTGAGAGTTTGATCCACCAGGCTGTTGCTTGGAGCGGCCCGCCAGAGCCACATACCCACCACAGCCCGGCTGATCCGGGACTTCTCTTAGGAAACTTTCCAGTTTTCTCTTGAAGATGTCAACGGTGTTCCGGCAATATTTCTTATAGTCGCTGGGAGGACGTTTGAACAACCGCGGACCTCTGATGTTTATACAGTGTTCTCTGATTGTGCCTATGGCACCTCTGCTCTTCACTGGTTCAATCTTGCATTTCTTCCATATCGTTCACTCCAGTACGTTGTTATTTTACTGTGTAGATTTGGGACCTGGCCCTCCAGGTCCCAATGACCTTCCCAATTATGTGGGTAAACAGGAGGCTGGGTGGGCTATCAGGCAGGTGGGTAAACAGGAGGCTGGGTGGGCTATCAAGCAGGTGGGTAAACAGGAGGCTGGGTGGGCTATCAGGCAGGTGGGTAAACAGGAGGCTGGGTGGGCTATCAGGCAGGTGGGGTAACCAGGAGGCTGGGTGGGCTATCAGGCAGGTGGGTAAACAGGAGGCTGGGTGGGCGATCAGGCAGGTGGGTAAACAGGAGGCTGGGTGGGCTATCAGGCAGGTGGGTAAACAGGAGGCTGGGTGGGCTATCAGGCAGGTGGGTAAACAGGAGGCTGGGTGGGCTATCAGGCAGGTGGGTAAACAGGAGGCTGGGTGGACTATCAGGCAGGTGGGTAAACAGGAGGATGGGTGGGCTATCAGGCAGGTGGGTAAACAGGAGGCTGGGTGGGCTATCAGGCAGGTGGGTAAACAGGAGGCTGGGTGGGCTATCAGGCAGGTGGGGTAAACAGGAGGCTGGGTGGGCTATCAGGCAGGTGGGTATTAACAGGAGGCTGGTGGGCTATCAGGCAGGTGGGTAAACAGGAGGCTGGGTGGACTATCAGGCAGGTGGGTAAACAGGAGGCTGGGTGGGCTATCAGGCAGGTGGGTAAACAGGAGGCGGGTAAACAGGAGGCTGGGTGGACTATCAGGCAGGTGGGTAAACAGGAGGCTGGGTGGGCTATCAGGCAGGTGGGTAAACAGGAGGCTGGGTGGGCTATCAGGCAGGTGGGTAAACAGGAGGCGGGTAAACAGGAGGCTGGGTGGGCTATCAAGCAGGTGGGTAAACAGGAGGCTGGGTGGGCTATCAGGCAGGTGGGTCAACAGGAGGCTGGGTGGACTATCAGGCAGGTGGGTAAACAGGAGGCTGGGGGGCTATCAGGCAGGTGGGTGGGCGAGCAGGAAGGTGGGTGAACAGGTTGGTGGGTGGGTTGACAGGTAGGCAAGCGGGTAGTGCAGGTAGTGCAGGCAGGTGGGTGAACAGGTGGATGGGTTGGCAGGTGGGCATGCAGGCAGGTGGGCATGCAGGCAGGTGGCTGTGAACAGGTGGATGGGTTGGCAGGTGGGCATGCAGGCAGGTGGGTGAACAGGTGGATGGGTTGGAAGGTGGGCATGCAGGCAGGTGGGCATGCAGGCAGGTGGGCATGCAGGCAGGTGGGTGAACAGGTGGATGGGTTGGCAGGTGGGCATGCAGGCAGGTGGGTGAACAGGTGGAGGGTGGCAGGTGGGCATGCAGGCAGGTGGGTGAACAGGTGGCTAGGTTGGCAGGTGGGCATGCAGGTGCATGCAGGTGGGTGAACAGGTGGGTGGGTGGGCTATCAGGCAGGTGGGTGGGTGGGTGAGCAGGAAGGTGGGGTGAGCAGGTGAGTGGGTTGACAGGTGGGCATGCAGGCAGGCGGGTAGGCGAGCAGGCAGGTGGTGAACGGGTGGGAGGGTGAGCAGGAAGGTGGGGTGAGTAGGTGAGTGGGTTGACAGGTGGGCATGCAGGCAGGCAGGTGGGTGAACGGGTGGGTGGGTGGGTTGGCAGGCGGGTAGGCGAGCAGGCAGGTCAGTGAACAGGTGGATGGGTTGGCAGGTGAGTGAACAAGTGGGTGGGTGGGTGGGCGAGCAGGCAGATGGGTGAACAGGTGTGCTGGTGGGCTATAATCAGGCAGGAGGTGTGGGCATGCAAGGAAGGTGGGTGGAACAGTGTAATTACCTAAGTGTAGATACAAGATGAGTCACAACGCTGTGTGGTCCCTGTCTCACCAGCTACTCTTGTCATATAATAGCTTATGAAACTACTGACGGTCTTTGCCTCCACCACCTTCTCTACCAGTAACGTTCAATCGTTACTCACACTGTACCTGTACAAAGTGAATTTTCGTATATTTCTCCGGTAGCTTTGTTTGCGTTAGTTTAAATCTATGACCTCTTGTTCTTGAAGTTCCGGGTCTCAGGAATTCTTCCTATCAATTTATCGATTCCATGGGGGGCGGGGGGGGGGGGGTTACTATTTTGAACGTAGTGCATATCCCTCTTTTTCTTCTATCTTATAGTTTTGGCATATTTAATGCCTCTAACCTCATCATAGCTCTTGTCCTTCAATTCTGCGAGCCACTTAGTAGCATGTCATGCATCGCTATTCCAGTTTGTTGATGTGCTTCTTAAGATATGGGCACCATACAACTCGATGCCATATTCCTAGCTTTGGTCTAATAAACTGGTCGAACGATTTCTTAGTATTTCGCCATCCATGTAATTAAAACGCATTTCTGAGTGTTAGAAAGTGTAGACATAGACTCCTCGCACATGTTCTTAATGTTGGCCCTCAGGTGACAGTTTTCTATCTAGAACCCACCCTAGATCCCTTACTTTGTCAAAATTCTTTTAAAGATATTCTCACATAAGTTTTATAGGTTGTGGGGTCCTATGTTGTCATCAATTCCACATTCCATAACATGGTCATTGATTCACATTAAATTCCATTTGCCAAGTTGTTGCTCCATATATTATTTTGTCCAGTCTTCTTGAAGGGCATGACAATCATCTAGGATTCTTATCTTTCCCTATTATCTTAGCATCATCAGTTAACATTTTCATGTAATTCTGTATTCCCACTGAGTCGATCGTTTATGTAAGACAATGACTAGTACCGGTGCAAGAATCTGAACACTGTGGTACTCCACTAGTGACATTACCTTCATCCGACACCATTGTCACTCTGATTACGACCCTCATTTTTCTGTCAGACATTTTCATCATGTTAGTAGCTTACCTCCCTTCACCCCTCAATATGTCCAGTTTCCAGAACAACCTTTATGTGGATCTTTGAAAGTCTTTTAGGTCCAGATAGATGCGTCAACTCAACCATCTCTTTCCTGTAAAATCTCTGTGGCCTATCACGATCATAAAAACTGAGTAGTTCGTTACACGGATCTTCTCAGATCGAAAACCATACGTCTGTCTGACATTATATCGTTTTCACTCCAGGTGTTCTACCCATTAAGTTTTAATTATTTTTTTCCAATATTTGACTATTACATTCCTTGCTCATATGATACAGTCATAATTAATTAAGGGGGGTTTTTCCCTGCTTCCACTTTTGTAGATCTGGAACGTATGTAGCCTTTCTCACACATCAGCTACAATCTCCTGTACACAGGGATGCCTGATAAATCAGTGAAGAGGAATGCTGAGCCCAGATGCACATTCTCTCAGAAACCACATGGTTGAGAACTCCATCTGGACAACTGCTTTGTTCTTACTTAGCTCCTTGAAGATTTTTCCACTTCGTCTCTAGACACCTCTATTGGTCTATGTTGTTCTCTGAAATTTCTTTTTATCCTGTTTCGTCTGGTTCCGTAAGATTTTCATTTTGTACAAACACACTTATGGGAACTTTTCTTTTAATGTTTTACACATTTCCTTTGCATTTTCGTGAATCTATTTCCATTTTCAACTTCTGAATATTATCTTATGTCACTTTTCTGAGTGGTATTATGAGGCTGCTTAGCATTCATTGCTATTTTCTATCTCTTCATTGCCTGTCTTGTGTGTCAGTTCCTGTTGTGTTTCTGTTTTTTGTCATGTCTTTCAGCATCTTATGCCAAATGCTGTTGCTCAGTTTATTGGTCGGCCAAGGTAGATCCGCATTTTGTGATGTTGATTGTAACCTGTTCTAGGACCTGGTTGCACCAGGTCATCTGCATAGAGGTTTAGTTTAGCCAGCCTGGATTCTTCCAATTGGCATGATGTTTACAGGTTTGCAACTCTTTCGGTTTTCTTTGCAAATGTATCTTGGTTGTGGGTTATATATAGAAAACCTGACCTAGCTCCACTAAGGGTCTCTAGATCACAGGTTGTATGACTTGAACCATGCCGTCCTTGGTCCAGAGGAAAGGTGTGCGGTTAGGAGTACCCAGGTTGTGGGTTTGAATCCCCCACATTGCTCCGATTGTCTTTCTCATTTATATATTATGTTAGTGTGATTTCCTAGTGTGTAAAGAAAATTATTGTTCACCTGTGTACTTAGTAGCCTACTATTCTGTTTCAATATTTGAAACTACCTTTTAGCATATGTAAATATGATTGCCATGTATTGTGTTTATGTAGTACTTTTTTGGTAATCTAGATTTATTATGTAATAAAGATTATATTACGTGTGGTTGCAGAGGCATGAGTCATCTGGAGAGTGGCTCTGTGGTGTGGGTGCGGTTGGGCCAAGCTTGGTGGCCTGGAACCATCACCACCGATGCCAAGTGCCCGCCGGAATATGTCGAGGGGATTCGGAAGATGCCTTTAGCCATTGTCAAATTCTTCCATGAAAATAAATAGTAAGTATTTTTAGAGATATAAGTCTGAATTACTAATATTATAAAAAGTTACATTATACTGTACCAGTTATAAGATAAGATAATGTTTATTCAGATAAAAGTGCAGTACTTACCTTACCCTGAGATTACCTTGAGGTGTTTTAGGGGCTTAGCGTCTCCGCGGTCAAGTTGTCGACCAGGCCTCCTCGTTACTGGAATGGTCACCCAGGCTGTTGGATGCAGCTGCTCGCAGCCTGACGTATGAATCACAGCCTGGTTGATCAGGTATCCTTGGGAGGTGTTTATTGAGTTCTCTCTTGAACACTGTGAGGGGTTTGCCAGTTATGCCCCTTATGTGTAGTGGAAGCAAGTTGAACAGTCTCGGGCCTCTGATGTTGACAGTTCTCTCTTGAACACTGTGAGGGGTTTGCCAGTTATGCCCCTTGTGTGTAGTGGAAGCAAGTTGAACAGTCTCGGGCCTCTGATGTTGATAGAGTTCTCTCTCGGAGTACCTGTTGCACCTCTGCTTTTCAACAGGGGTATTCTGCACATCCTGCCATGCCTTCTGATCTCATGTGATGTTATTTCTGTGTGCAAGTTTGGGACCAGCCCCTCTACTATTTTCCACATGTAAATTATTATGTATCTTTCCCACCTGCGCTCAAGAGAATACAGATTTAAGCATTTTAGTCGGTCCCATTAATTTAGATGTTTTACCGAGTGATTTTAGATATTTTTACTCATCCTAGCAGTAAAGTATCTCTGCACGCTCTCCAGGTCAGCAATATCTCCAGCTTTGAAAGGGGCTGTCAATGTGCAGCAGTATACCACTCTAGAGAGCACAAGCGTCTTGAAAAAGTATCATCATCGGTATAGCATATCTAGTTTGAAAAGTTCTTGTTATCCCAGCTGTCATTTGTCTTTCAGTAGTGACAGCTAATTTATTGTGTTCTTTAACCTGCGCATGGCTATATACTGATTGACACCCACAGGCGCAAAAAAAAAAAAAACTATTTTTTCTTCCTAACCTGTTAAGTCGTGTTCCCTGATCACGGGAAAAAAAAATTCAATTGTACTTACCGGCGATGTAATTGAGCCGAGAATATGGATGATGACGTCACAGTTTGCATGTTCGCTCATGCACTGTGCGTCCCGGAGGCGTCGCGCGCGGTCTTCAAGCAGCCACAGTTGCCACGAATTTATTTTCGCGTCATTATTTACAGTGTTTACGCGTGTATTCTTTGCAATATTAGTCACTAATTATGTTGCACATAATGTCACTTGACAGTTATTGTCAATATATGTTGCATACATCGAGTATACACATGCGCACACAAACGTTTTCCATTACGGCATTATATTATGTACAGTAATCACAATGTTCATTATTTTATATGTACACACTAGCAGGCACTATGTACAGGTTTTTGCACTATTATTGCACATTTAGAAGTCTTGGAGTGTGTGGTAGTCGTTGAAGCAGTCGACAGCACACAATACAACTCCACACCCTTCACACCATGTTTGCACCATTTTACGTTTCTGTTCTCTTCGTTTTGTTGTTTTACATACTACGCATGCACGTTGGCCTATTGCACGCTTTCCACCTGCTGGCAAATTCTTTAGTCTGTGTTGCTGAAAGGCATCTATGTGAGCGAGCCTGGGTGTTGCATCATGCTGCAACACTGGGTTCATGATTGGTCTTCGTATGGCAGGGACTTCTTGACCAAACTTTGCTAATAACTGTGTTGCAAGTGTAAAAGCAAATGAACGGAAAACAGGTTTACGTCCAGTTTTCACCAGGTACAAATTATAGCAGTTCAACATGCTCATGTCAACAAGATGGAAAAACACTTTTTTCGTCCACCTCAATGTTTTCCGCACACACTCGATAGTGCCAATCATCATGTCAGCCTTATCAATCAAACGCATGTTGATATTGTAGTCAAGAACACAATCTGGCTTATATACTGGTTCTCTCGTTACACGGTGCACCTTGCCACTGTTCAACATTGTACCCTCATGAACAGTTGTCAGCAGGTTCACTTCTCTCTTGTCTTTCCACCGTACTGAGAGTACTGTCTCCACTCGATCATCCGGACTATATGGGAAGGACCCCCAGCCGGATTATCACATTTTTCGGATAATGGTACTTTTTCACCTACGAGTCCAAAAGTGACCATTTCCAACTATTTTTATACTACAAACAACATAATTTGAATTCCCTTGCCACATATAATTATTAGATATTCAACTAGAAACCTCAACTTACCTTGTTGGTGTTCGTCTTCTTGATTGATGCCACACATCTTGAAGTTAAGAATTGTTAACAATTTACGTAACCTATACTAACACAACACTAAAATTAACACTTAAAATTACTGTACAGTTCATTAAGCAAAGTTTGTTTTGACTGCCAGCTGCTGAAGCCTCACTGGTTGAAGGCATTTGGCTTGCCTGTGGCGCCTCACTTGTTAAAGGCGCTGGCTTGCGCCTCACTTGTTGAAGCGCTTGCATGCCCTCACTTGTTGAAGGCGCTTGGCTAGCCTGTGACACCTCACTTGTTAAAGGCGCTTGCTTGCGCCTCACTTGTTGTAGGCGCTTGGCTTGCCTGTGGCGCCTCACTTGTTGAAGGCGCTTGGCTTGCCTGTGGCGCCTCACTTGTTGAAGGCGCTTGGCTTGCCTGTGGCGCCTCACTTGTTGAAGGCGCTTGGCTTGCCTGTGGCGCCTCACTTGTTGAAGGCGCTTGGCTTGCCTGTGGCGCCTCACTTGTTGAAGGCATTTGGCTGCCTGTGACGCCTCACTGGTTGAACAACACGTAACTTGTCTTTAATTGCCAGGACAACCTTCTTCCTCTTAACACCTCCAGAACAATTGATGCTGCTACCAGATATAGTCGTGGCCAAAAACGTTCAAAGTTACTATGAAAATAAAAAAGTTATTTAAAAAAATATTTCACTAATGGTGCAGCACTGTGACGCTGCACTGGTTGAGGTGTATAACAGTAACTTGTCTTTAATTGTTAGGACAACTTTCTTCCTCTTAACACCTACAGAACGATTGATGCTGGTACCAGACATAGTCTTGGCCAAAAATGTTCAAAGTTACTATGAAAATAAAAAAGTTAATCAAAAAAATATTTCACTAATGGTGCAGCACTGTGTATAACACGAGGGACAGACGCACATGGGTTGACCAGTGTTGGATGGGTCCACTTGGGGTGGGGCAGCTATAGCACCTTACATAGGCCGCCAGGAGAAAAAAACTCAATATTTTTTTAAGGAAACTTCAGCCTGTGCACATTGCTTTTAGAAAACTTATTTATTTGTTATTATATAATTACTAGTACTTATTTCATTTGTTTTTGGCTATGATTAATTGTTCTAAAATTAATGGTAATTCCTGTACCCAGGTGGTCCCTCCCGACGCTCTCCTCCCACCCTCCCGACACCACCCACCAACCCCACCCCTCCTCCACCATGCGTCTAGAGCCACAGATGGGATTAATACAGTATGGACGAATGTTCATCCGGCCAAACCACCTTTAATCCAGTTCCTGTGGCCATTTTGGCCGGATATTGTGATAATTTTATTCGATCATGATTTTGGCCGTATAAGGGCGTTTTCCGGATGTTCGAATCCCGGATAATTGCAGGGTTACAGTATTTCATCACATTTCCGTACCTGGCACTCACCAACTGCAAGTCCACCGCCAAACACTGGCATTTTCCTTCTTCGTGGCTTTACTGTGCCAACCAACCCGGTTCTATTTTCAATCAAGAACTTAGCTAGCAATGGACTTGTATAGTAATTATCTGTGTATAGGATGTGGCCCTTGTTCATCCATGGTGCCATCAGTGACTTCAACACACTACCAGAGAATCCATGTTCGTCGTTACTGGGAATGTCTACATCGCTAGCTGAATACAGAATCATGTGTAACACGTATCCTGTTTCACAGTCACACAGTACAAAGAATTTCAAGCCAAATCTGTTTCGTTTTGAGGGAATATACTGTTTGAATGAAACACGTCCTTTAAATAGTATAAGGGATTGGTCAATCACCAGCTTCTGTGCTGGTACGTAAAAATCTCTGAATTTTCCAATCACTTCATTCATATAGTGCCTCACTCGCCAAAGTCTATCCTCCTCAGTCCGGTCCTCATTAGTTGCAAAATGCACACACCTGAGGAGTATCTGAAATCTGTCTCTGGACATATATTTCCCGAAGAAAGGTGTTGGAATGGTCAGATCTTTGCTCCAGTAATCTGTGAGAGCGTGTTTGACACAGTGTTTCATCAACATACATATTGCAAGAAACACATACATTTCTCCTATATTGGTGTTTTTCCAACGTTGCAAGCGTGAAAATTCTGTTATCTCTTTTCTAATGAGATGAGCTGCATGAAGGTTCGTTTGGTGTACAATATATTACATGAGCGGCTCATCATAGAATCCGGTAAAATAATCACATTCACTCATATCATCACCATTATCAGGGAAAAGATCTGTAATCCCAACGTCTTTATCGTCAAAGGCAGGAATTCGGGGAATAAAACCAGCACCATCACTCCACACTAGTACACCTGGTATCCTGCGAGACGCAGGGGACGCAAAAGGGGACGCAGCAGAGGCACTACGGCGAGGAAGGGATGCACCTCGTGGACCAGGAGCTGAAGCCCGTCTACGCACAGTATGGCCGCTACCTGCACGTGAGGTAGAGGCACGTGAACATGAAGCTCTTGGTGCCACATGTTGTTCCATGCGGTGGCGCTTGGCTGGCTGAGACGCTGCTGACGCGACAAAATCTTGCCCAGTAACACCACTGCTACTGGCACCAGGTTCAGTAACACTATGTTCTGATTCCACTTCACTAAAACCAGAAAAAGAGTCACCTTCCTCTGACTCGTCACCGAAAATATCCTCAGACTGTAAATAATCACAGAAACTGTGTGGCTGAGGGAAAATTGGGGTAGACGCTGGCCGAGGCGGCATGGGTGAGCATATAGGCCTCGCCATGGGAGGCGGCTGTATCTCATATTCACTGTCCGTGCTATCAACATTGGTCAATTGTGTGTAGTCTTTATCAATATCAGAGTCATCAAAGTCACTTTCCTCACCATCGGAAAATAATTCACTGGTTATTTGCTCTTGGGTGAGTGATTGCCTGGGGCGTGCCCAGGAAGCGTTCGGCTGTGTGCTCGACATGGTGGCTGCTGGGTAACTGAGGCCTCCCAAGCGATGGTAGCGTGAGCTGGATTTTTTTTCAAAATGGCGGCTGTTTACTATAGCCCCTGGGCAGCGTATGGGGACCCCATCTACCCCGCGGGCATTTCAAATCGTGCTTGGTATGCCCGTGCATCATATGATGCGATGCGCAATTTACTGCAAGTCGGGCAAAGCATCATATGATGCGATGCGCAATTGAAGGGTTAACCCTTAAACTGCGCATGGCGTATATATACGCCATGAGTAACATGTCCCACGGTGCGCATGGCGTACATATACGCCATCGGGTGCCAGGCATGATTCAAATGGCCCGCGGCTACACGGGGTTCACATTAGCTTCTTCAGAGCTCTTGTAAACAGACGCCATTTTAAAAAAAAATCGCGGGCAATATTCTCAGGTGTGAGAGGCACAGTACTGTTGGAGCAACCAAGGCTGGCGCACGCAGCATGAGCGAACAGCATTGCTGTTCAGCTTGTGACCACAGCATCGCCGAAAAATGTCAAAATATATAATTGCTATTATTTAGTGATGACAATATTACAGATGACCCTTGACTGTGATATAAATAACCAGGGTTGTGATAATAGCAGGATTGTTGTAATAATTAGCGCTGTGGAAGGAGTGATGCTGAGGGACGGAGGGAGATTGCATTATTTACCGACTGTGTAATTACCTAAGTGTAGTTACAGGATGAGAGCTACGCTCGTGGTGTCCCGTCTTCCCAGCACTCTTTGTCATATAACGCTTTGAAACTACTGACGGTCTTGGCCTCCATCACCTTCTCCCCTAACTTGTTCCAACCGTCTACCACTCTGTTTGCGAAAGTGAATTTTCTTATATTTCTTCGGCATCTGTGTTTAGCTAGTTTATATCTATGGCCTCTTGTTCTTAAAGTTCCAGGTCTCAGGAAATCTTCCCTATCGATTTTATCAATGCCTGTTACTATTTTGTATGTAGTGATCATATCACCTCTTTTTCTTCTGTCTTCTAGTTTTGGCATATTTAATGCCTCTAACCTCTCCTCGTAGCTCTTGCCCTTCAGTTCTGGGAGCCACTTAGTAGCATGTCTTTGCACCTTTTCCAGTTTGTTGATGTGCTTCTTAAGATATGGGCACCACACAACCGCTGCATATTCTAGCTTTGGCCTGACAAAAGTCGTGAACAATTTCTTTAGTATATCGCCATCCATGTATTTAAAAGCAATTCTGAAGTTAGAAAGCGTGGCATAGGCTCCTCGCACAATATTCTTTATGTGGTCCTCAGGTGATAGTTTTCTATCTAGAACCACCCCTAGATCTCTTTCTTTATCAGAATTCTTTAAAGATTTCTCACATAATATATAGGTTGTGTGGGGTCTATGTTCTCCTATTCCACATTCCATAACATGGCATTTATTAACATTAAATTCCATTTGCCAAGTGGCACTCCATGTACTTATTTTGTCCAGGTCTTCTTGAAGGGCATGACAATCATCTAAGTTTCTTATCCTTCCTATTATCTTAGCATCATCAGCAAACATGTTCATATAATTCTGTATACCAACTGGTAGATCATTTATGTAGACAATAAACATCACTGGTGCAAGAACTGAACCCTGTGGTACTCCACTTGTGACATTTCTCCAGTCCGATACATTGCCTCTGATCACTGCCCTCATTTTTCTATCAGTCAGAAAATTTTTCATCCATGTTAGAAGCTTACCTGTCACCCCTCCAATATTTTCCAGTTTCCAGAACAACCTCTTATGTGGAACTCTGTCGAAAGCCTTTTTTAGGTCGAGATAGATGCAGTCAACCCAACCATCTCTTTCCTGTAATATCTCTGTTGCTCGATCATAGAAACTGAGTAAATTCGATACACAGGATCTTCCAGATCGAAAACCATACTGTCTGTCTGATATTATATCATTTCTCTCCAGGTGTTCTACCCATTTAGTTTTAATTATTTTTTCCAATATTTTGACTATTACACTTGTCAATGATACCGGTCTATAATTAACCCTTAAACTGCGCATGGCGTATATATACGCCCTGAGTAACATGTCCGACGGTGCGCATGGCGTATATATACGCCATAGGGTGCCATTCCCGATTCAAATGGCCCGCGGCTACACGGGGTTCACAGTAGCTTCCTCAGGGCTCTTGTAAACAGACGCAATTTAAAAAAAAAAATCGTGGGCAATATTCTCAGGTGTGTGAGAGGCACAGTACTGTTGGAGCAACCAAGGCTGGCGCACGCAGCATGAGCGATCAGCATTGCTGTTCAGCTTGTGACCACAGCATCACCGAAAAATGTCGAAATAAATATATAACTGTTATTATTTAGTGATGACAATATTACAGATGATCCGTGACTGTGATATAAATAACCAGGGTTGTGATAATAGCAGGATTGTTGTAATAATTAGCGCTGTGGGAGGAGTAATGCTGAGAGACTGAGGGAGACAGCATCATTTACTGACTGTGTGGCCACCTGTTATTGTTTACATTCACCATACCAGCTCAGTGGTTCTCTATGGTGAACACAAATGTAGATACTTATATATAATGTGTGTATTAGTGTAACAACAGCAAAAGGATTATGCTGGGAGGAGCCATTTGGGTGACGGAGGTGACGTCGTCTGCACGATTTGTCAAGCTGTTTAGAGAGTGGCCACTATGCTCTTTGGGACCACTACAAGCTTAGGTGTACAGTTACAGTGCATAAAACATGTAGATATTTTTATATAATATGTGTATATAGGGTAATAACACTGAAAACAGTATTGTTGGGGGAGAAAGTTTAGTGCGTGTGACCTTGAATGAGTGAGGGAGCCGCCAGCTGTGTATACCGACGACTCTTAGTGCCTGAACTAACTATATCAGCTTAGCTGTACAGTTGTGGTGAACAAAATATATACATACTTATATATAACGTCTGTATATAGTGTAATAACACCACAAATGGTATTGTTGGGGGAGAAAGTTTAGTGCGTGTGTTGAGGGAGTGGCAGCGAGTGGCTGGCTGGTGTGTGGCGGTAACTCTTCGTTGCTCTTCGACTCTCAATACCAACTTAGTGGTTCGTAATGGTGACCAAAATATGCAAATACTTATATATAACCTGTGTATAGAGTGTAATAGCAGCAAACAGTATTGTTGGGGGAAAGTTTAGTGTGTGTGTGACCTTGAATGAGTGAGGGAGCCGCCAGCCGCCAGCTGTGCATACCGACGACTCTTAGTGCCTGAACTAACTATATCAGCTTAGCTGTACAGTTGTGGTGAACAATATATACATACTTATATATAACGTCTGTATATAGTGTAATAACACCACAAATGGTATTGTTGGGGGAGAAAGTTTAGTGCGTGTGTTGAGGGAGTGGCAGCGAGTGGCTGGCTGGTGTGTGGCGGTAACTCTTCGTTGCTTTTCGACTCTCAATACCAACTTAGTGGTTCGTTATGGTAACCAAAATATGCAGATACTTATATAAACCTGTGTATAGAGTGTAATAGCAGCAAAACTATTTGTTTATTGTTTTATGAACATAATAATTGAATTACTAATATGCACACCATACGTTTGAGTATAGCGATTATTCACCACTTTTATATAATATACATATATTACAATACACACTATTGAATAATATTACTGCAAAAAAACTAAGAAAAAATCAATCGGAGACATTGAAACAATTAGGTAATAATATCTTTGTGGCAACTCCCATCTGTCAGCGCGGGTGACGCTGACCAGCCCTGGCGACCGCTCTGTCAACGCCCACTTTTTGCCAGACTTCCTCGGTCAATTGCGCCCAAAATATGTGACCTACGATTTTTTTGCTATTTTTCCCGTGCTCAGGGGACACAAATTAACGTGTTTAGAAGACGAAAAAATTTTTGGAATTTTTTTTTTCTTGCGCACAGGGTGTAAATGTCCCCAGGACCCCTGAGCAGTGTAAGGGTTAAGGGGTCTTTCCCTGCTTCCACTTTTGTAATTGGAACTATGTTAGCCTTTTTCCACACATCAGCTACAACTCCTGTAAACAGGGATGCCTGAAAAATCAGTTGAAGAGGAATGCTGAGCTCAGGTGCACATTCTCTCAGAACCCATGGTGAAACTCCATCTGGACCAACTGCTTTGTTCTTACTTAGCTCCTTGAGCATTTTTTCCACTTCGTCTCTAGTACACTCTAGTGCTCTATGTTGTTCTCTGGAATTCTTATTGTATCTGGTTCCCTGAAGATTTCATTTTGTACAAACACACTTTGGAACTTTTCGTTTAATGTTTCACACATTTCCTTTTCATTTTCCGTGAATCTATTTCCCATTTTCAACCTCTGAATATTATCCTTTACCTGCAATTTGTTGTTTATGAATTTATAGAATAGACCTTGTTCTGTTTTACATTGTCTGCAATCCCTTTTTCAAAATTTCTTTCTGCCTCTCTCCTCACTGCCGTGTAGTTGTTTCTCGCATCTTTGTATCGCTGTATATTGGGGGTTTGGCCTCTTCCTGTATTGATTCCATTTTTGTGTCTTTTGGTCTCTGGCCCTCTCGCACTTTCTGTTGAACCAATCCTGTTTCCTAGTTCTGCATCTCTGTTTTGGTATAAATTTTTTTGTGCCTTTATCATATATTTCACAAAACTTGACATACATCTCATCACTTCCTGCCTAGCAGCAGTCTGTCCAATTATACTCACTAAAATTTTCTAAGGTTGCCATAATGTCCTCTCCTAAAGTCATGTGTTTTCAATTGCATCGACCGTCTATTTTCTTCCAGATTATAACGCATGCTACTTTTCCCCAAAAGACATGGTCACTTTTACCCAAGGGAGGAAGGTACTGAATGTCAAATATTCTTCTCCTTC
>WNGS01069137.1:0-18390 GCA_020271785.1 Procambarus virginalis | reverse complement strand
CAGGCGACCTTGGAAGGATTCGAAATTACAAGAGAATAGGTCAAGAGGCACCTATTGGAAGGAGTTGACGTGAGAATGGCTGTGTGGGGATGGAATATCTCCATGGGTATTGAAAGAGCGTGCAGGAGCCTTTGTTTGCTACTCTCCATAGTATATAGTAGGTCAATGGAGAGGGGGGAAACTTCCAGAAATATGGAAGACGCTAATGTAGTCCAATATACAAAAAGGGGGACAGACAAGAGGCAATGAACTACAGGCCAGAGTCCTTAAATTGTATACCATGCAAGGTGATGGAGAAGATCGTGAGAAAAACCTAGTAACACATCTGGAGAGAAGGGACTTTGTGACAACCCATCAACATGGGTTCAGGGGTGGTAAATCTTGCCTTACAGGCTTAATAGAATTCTACGATCAGGTGACAAAGATTAAGGAAGAAAGAGAAGGATGGGTGGACAGCATTTTTTTGGACTGTCGGAAAGCCTTTGACACAGCACCCCATAAAAGGCTGATGCATAGCTAGAGAAATAGAAAGGAGTAACTGGTAGGGTGCTCCAGTAGATAAGGGAGTACCTAAGCAATAGGAAGTAGAGAGTTACAGTGAGGGGTGAGACCTCAGAATGGCGTGAATTCACCAGTGAAGTCCCACAGGGCTCTGTACAAGGACCTATCCTGTTTCTGATATACGTAAATGATCTCCCAGAGGGTATAGACTCATTTCTCTCAATGTTTGCTGACGATGCCAAAATTATGAGAAGGATTAAAACAGAGGAGGACTGCTTGAGGCTTCAAGAAGACCTGGACAAGCTGCAGGAATAGTCGAACTAAGGATTGTTGGAATTTAACCCAAGCAAATGTAATGTTATGAAGATAGGTGTATGGAGCAGGAGACCAGATACAATGTATCATTTGGGAGATGAAATACCTCAAGAGTCAGAAAGAGAGAAAGACCTAGAGGTTGATATCACGCCAGACCTGTACCCTGAAGCTCATATCAAGAGGATAACATCAGCGGCATATGCCAGGTTGGCTAAAATAAGAACGGCCATTAGAAACTGTGTAAGGAATCTTTCAGAACATTATATACCACATATGTCAAACCAATCCTGGAGTATGCGGCTCCAGCATGGAGTCCATATCTAGTCAAGCATAAGACTAAACTGGAAAACATTCGAAGGTTTGCCACCAGACTATTACCCGAACTGAGGGGTATGAGCTACAAGGAGGGACTACGGGAATTATACCTCACGTCACTAAGAGACAGAAGAGTTAGTGGGGACATGGTCACCATATACAAGATTCTCAGAGGAATTGATAGGGTAGATAAGGACAGACAACACAAGGGGCACACGCACTAGGGGACACATGATGAAATTGAGTGCCCAAATGAGCCATAGAGACGTTAGAAAAAAAATTTCAGTGTCAGAGTCGTAGACAAATGGAATGCATTAGGAAGTGATGTGGTGGAGGCTGACTCCATACACAACTTTAAGTGTAGATATGATAGAGCCCAATGGGCTCTGGAATCTGTACACCAGTTGATTGGCAGTTGAGGGGCGGGACCAAACAGCCAGAGCTCAAACCCCTCAAGCACAATTAGGTGAGTACACACACACACACACACACACACAGGGACGGTGACTGAGCGGACAGCACGCTGGACGTGTGATCCTGTGGTCCCGGATTCGATCCCGGGCGCCGAAGAAAAACGATGGCAGAGTTTCTTTCACGCTATGGCCCAGTTACCTAGCAGTAAATAGGTACCTGTGAGTTAGTCAGCTGTCACGGGCGGCTTCCTGGTGTGTGTGTGTGTGGTGTTGGGAAAATGATAGTAACAGTTGATTGATAGTTGAGAGGCGGGCCACAAGAGCAGAGCTCAACATCTGCAAGCATAACTAGGTGAGTATACAGGGACGGGGAAACAAAATCGGGGCATTTTGTTCCCGGTTCTTTAGCGAGGAATAAACATATTTTTCTCCTTATATTCTGAGAATGTTTCGTAAACTCCGGGAGTTTATTCCTTTATGCCAGAGAATTGTGTTTATGTTTCTGTTTATTCCCCGCCAAGTGCGCCGGCACGACCTGGCCCCTTGACGTACCCGGGCCGTGCGCCGGCACGACCTGGCCCCTTGACGTACCCGAGCCGTGCGCCGGCACGACCTGGCCCCTTGACGTACCCGGGCCGTGCGCCGGCACGACCTGGCCCCTTGACGTACCCGAGCCGTGCGCCGGCACGACCTGGCCCCTTGACGTACCCGGGCCGTGCGCCGGCACGACCTGGCCCCTTGACGTACCCGGGCCGTGCGCCGACACGACCTGGCCCCTTGACGTAATCGAGCCGTGCTCCGGCACGACCTGGCCCCTTGACGTACCCGAGCCGTGCGCCGGCACGACCTGGCCCCTTGACGTACCCGGGCCGTGCGCCGGCACGACCTGGCCCCTTGACGTATCCGAGCTGTGCGCCGGCACGACCTGGCCCCTTGACGTACCCGGGCCGTGTGCCGGCACGACCTGGCCCCTTGACGTACCCGAGCCGTGCGCCGGCACGACCTGGCCCCTTGACGTAATCGAGCCGTGCTCCGGCACGACCTGGCCCCTTGACGTACCCGAGCCGTGCGCCGGCACGACCTGGCCCCTTGACGTAATCGAGCCGTGCACCGGCACGACCTGGCCCCTTGACGTACCCGAGCCGTGCGCCGGCACGACCTGGCCCCTTGACGTATCCGAGCTGTGCGCCGGCACGACCTGGCCCCTTGACGTACCCGGGCCGTGCGCCGGCACGACCTGGCCCCTTGACGTATCCGAGCTGTGCGCCGGCACGACCTGGCCCCTTGACGTACCCGGGCCGTGTGCCGCCACGACCTGGCCCCTTGACGTACCCGAGCCGTGCGCCGGCACGACCTGGCCCCTTGACGTACCCAAACCGTGCGCCGGCACGACCTGGCCCCTTGACGTACCCGGGCCGTGCGCCGGCACGACCTGGCCCCTTGACGTACCCGGGCCGTGCGTCAGCACGACCTGGCCCCTTGACGTACCCGGGCCGTGCGCCGGCACGACCTGGCCCCTTGACGTACCCGAGCCGTGCGCCGGCACGACCTGGCCCCTTGACG
The DNA here is from genome assembly GCA_020271785.1 of Procambarus virginalis. Lineage (NCBI taxonomy): Eukaryota > Metazoa > Arthropoda > Malacostraca > Decapoda > Cambaridae > Procambarus > Procambarus virginalis. Next base: position 15,283 of record WNGS01069137.1, on the reverse strand, counting down.
TACCCGAGCCGTGCGCCGGCACGACCTGGCCCCTTGACGTACCCAAGCCGTGCGCCGGCACGACCTGGCCCCGTGACGTACCCGGGCCGTGCGCCGGCACGACCTGGCCCCTTGACGTACCCGGGCCGTGTGCCGGCACGACCTGGCCCCTTGACGTACCCGAGCCGTGCGCCGGCACGACCTGGCCCCTTGACGTACCCGAGCCGTGCGCCGGCACGACCTGGCCCCTTGACGTACCCGGGCCGTGCGCCGGCACGACCTGGCCCCTTGACGTACCCGGGCCGTGCGCCGGCACGACCTGGCCCCTTGACGTACCCGGGCCGTGTGCCGGCACGACCTGGCCCCATGACGTACCCGGGCCGTGCACAGCACGACCTGGCCCCTTGACGTACCCGGGCCGTGCACAGCACGACCTGGCCCCTTGACGTACCCGGGCCGTGTGCCGGCACGACCTGGCCCCTTGACGTACCCGAGCCGTGCACCGGCACGACCTGGCCCCTTGACGTACCCGAGCCGTGCGCCGGCACGACCTGGCCCCTGACGTACCCGGGCCGTGCGCCGGCACGACCTGGCCCCTTGACGTACCCGGGCCGTGTGCCGGCACGACCTGGCCCCTTGACGTACCCGGGCCGTGCACAGCACGACCTGGCCCCTTGACGTACCCGGGCCGTGTGCCGGCACGACCTGGCCCCTTGACGTACCCGGGCCGTGCGCCGGCACGACCTGGCCCCTTGACGTACCCGGGCCGTGTGCCGGCACGACCTGGCCCCTTGACGTACCCGGGCCGTGCACAGCACGACCTGGCCCCTTGACGTACCCGGACCGTGAGCCGGCACGACCTGGCCCCTTGACGTACCCGGGCCGTGCGCCGGCACGACCTGGCCCCTTGACGTACCCGAGCCGTGCGCCGGCACGACCTGGCCCCTTGACGTACCCGGGCCGTGCGCCGGCACGACCTGGCCCCTTGACGTACCCGGGCCGTGTGCCGGCACGACCTGGCCCCATGACGTACCCGGGCCGTGCACAGCACGACCTGGCCCCTTGACGTACCCGGGCAGTGCACAGCACGACCTGGCCCCTTGACGTACCCGGGCCGTGTGCCGGCACGACCTGGCCCCTTGACGTACCCGAGCCGTGCACCGGCACGACCTGGCCCCTTGACGTACCCGAGCCGTGCGCCGGCACGACCTGGCCCCTTGACGTACCCGGGCCGTGCGCCGGCACGACCTGGCCCCTTGACGTACCCGGACCGTGAGCCGGCACGACCTGGCCCCTTGACGTACCCGGGCCGTGCGCCGGCACGACCTGGCCCCTTGACGTACCCGGGCCGTGCACAGCACGACCTGGCCCCTTGACGTACCCGGGCCGTGTGCCGGCACGACCTGGCCCCTTTACGTACCCGGGCCGTGTGCCGGCACGACCTGGCCCCATGACGTACCCGGGCCGTGCACAGCACGACCTGGCCCCTTGACGTACCCGGGCCGTGCGCCGGCACGACCTGGCCCCTTGACGTACCCGGGCCGTGTGCTGGCACGACCTGGCCCCTTGACGTACCCGGGCCGTGTGCCGGCACGACCTGGCCCCTTGACGTACCCGGGCCGTGCGCCGGCACGACCTAGCCCCTTGACGTACCCGGGCCGTGCGTCGGCACGACCTGGCCCCTTGACGTACCCGGGCCGTGCGCCGGCACGACCAGGCCCCTTGACGTACCCGGGCCGTGCGTCGGCACGACCTGGCCCCTTGACGTACCCGGGCCGTGCGCCGGCACGACCTGGCCCCGTGACGTAACCGGGCCGTGCGCCGGCACGACCTGGCCCCATGACGTACTCGGGCCGTGTGCCGGCACGACCTGGCCCCTTGACGTACCCGGGCCGTATGCCGGCACGACCTGGCCCCTTGACGTACCCGGGCCGTGCGCCGGCACGCCCTGGTCCCTTGACGTACAAGGGCCGTGCGCCGGCACGACCTGGCCCCTTGACGTACCCGGACCGTGCGCCGGCACGACCTGGCCCCTTGACGTACCCGGGCCGTGTGCCGGCACGACCTCGCCCCATGACGTACCCGGGCCGTGCACAGCACGACCTGGCCCCTTGACGTACCCGGGCCGTGCGCCGGCACGACCTGGCCCCTTGACGTACCCGGCCGTGCGCTGGCACGACCTGGCCCCTTGACGTACCCGGGCCGTGTGCCGGCACGACCTGGCCCCTTGACGTACCCGGGCCGTGTGCCGGCACGACCTGGCCCCTTGACGTACCCGGGCCGTGCGTAGGCACGACCTGGCCCCTTGACGTACCCGGGCCGTGCGCCGGCACGACCTAGCCCCTTGACGTACCCGGGCCGTGCGTCGGCACGACCTGGCCCCTTGACGTGCCCGGGCCGTGCGCCGGCACGACCTAGCCCCTTGACGTACTCGGGCTGTGCGTCGGCACGACCTGGCCCCTTGACGTGCCCGGGCCGTGCGCCGGCACGATCTGGCCCCTTGACGTACCCGGGCCGTGCGTCAGCACGACCTGGCCCCTTGACGTACCCGGGCCGTGCGCCGGCACGACCTGGCCCCTTGACGTACCAGAGCCGGGCGCCGGCACGACCTGGCCCCGTGACGTAACCGGGCCGTGTGCCGGCACGACCTGGCCCCTTGACGTACCCGGGCCGTGTGCCGGCACGACCTGGCCCCGTGACGTAACCGGGCCGTGCGCCGGCACGACCTGGCCCCATGACGTACTCGGGCCGTGTGCCGGCACGACCTGGCCCCTTGACGTACCCGGGCTGTATGCCGGCACGACCTGGCCCCTTGACGTACCCGGGCCGTGCGCCGGCACGCCCTGGTCCCTTGACGTACAAGGGCCGTGCGCCGGCACGACCTGGCCTCTTGACGTACCCGGACCGTGCGCCGGCACGACCTGGCCCCTTGACGTACCCGGGCCGTGCGCCGGCACGACCTGGCCCCTTGACGTACCCGGGCCGTGCGCCGGCACGACCTGCCCCTTGCCTAATAGCAGTTAACTTAGAGTTATTAAGTATAGATTAAATAACTTTGTATGCTATCTTGCATTCGCCATTTCGGGAAATACAAATTCCAAAGCTATTCCAAACGCACCAGACATATGGCTGGCGTGACGGGAGCCCTCGACGAAGGTATGGCTGGCGTGACGGGAGCCCTCGACGAAGGTATGGCTGGCGTGACGGGAGCCCTTGACGAAGGTATGGCTGGCGTGACGGGAGCCCTCGACGAAGGTATGGCTGGCGTGACGGGAGCCCTCGACGAAGGTATGGCTGGCGTGACGGGAGCCCTCGACGAAGGTATGGCTGGCGTGACGGGAGCCCTCGACGAAGGTATGGCTGGCGTGACGGGAGCCCTCGACGAAGGTATGGCTGGCGTCACGGGAGCCCTCGACGAAGGTATGGCTGGCGTGACGGGAGCCCTCGACGAAGGTATGGCTGGCGTCACGGGAGCCCTCGACGAAGGTATGGCTGGCGTGACGGGAGCCCTCGACGAAGGTATGGCTGGCGTCACGGGAGCCCTCGACGAAGGTATGGCTGGCGTCACGGGAGCCCTCGACGAAGGTATGACTGGCGTGACGGGAGCCCTCGACGAAGGTATGGCTGGCGTGACGGGAGCCCTCGACGAAGGTATGGCTGGCGTGACGGGAGCCCTCGACGAAGGTATGGCTGGCGTCACGGGAGCCCTCGACGAAGGTATGGCTGGCGTCACGGGAGCCCTCGACGAAGGTATGGCTGGCGTCACACACCACCACCCACCAACCACCACCCACACACCACCACCCACACACCACCACCCACACACCACCACCCACACCACCACCCACACACCACCACCCACACACCACCACCCACACACCACCACCCACGAGTAGCGACGGTGGGAGACACACGCGATTAGCGAGGTCCGCGGAAATTCGTCAATTTCACGGGACATTGAAGGATTATTGAGGCTAGATCATAGTATTTGGCCTCTCGCAGTGTGTAGCTAGCAGGGTGCTACATAGCATAGTCATATCGCTAGCGATTGTGCGAAGAAATCAAAAGTGGAGCTAGTGGATCACCGGTGCATAGTGTGGAGGACAGCGTAGAGCGACCTGACCTGACCGGAAGCTGGGTCGACCCACCGTGGCCGTGGGACTGGTGATTGTGTTTGTTGGGTGGTGATTGTGATCAATGATACAGTAAATTAGTGAACCGCAACACGACGATACAGTGACTGACTCCAGAGTTTTGTGTAGATAGAAGAACACCTTAGTGAATCACCTAGTGGAAGCCGACGACGGAGCATCATCATCGACCATATGTCATCACTCATCTAGTTGTGTGAACGGGAGACAATCTGGTAGGTACCCGCCTTTCTGGTCAATTAATCAGGTGTACAGTGTGAGGTAATATAGTATCAAATTCTTGTTCAGGATATTATATTTCATTAAAATCTCAGCGTGGCTCATTGGGTAGAAGTTACCGCTTACAAGAACTACGGACACACTCACGCACGCACGCACGCGCACACGCACCCCACACCCCACACACACGCGCCCCTGATTAACACATTTCGTGGAAAAAGGATAAAAAACCTCCCATAATCCTCCCTCACTCTACCTGCCGTAAGCTGACCTTACCTCACCTCTCAACCCCATCCCAAGGAACACACGCTCTCTCTCTCTCTCTCTCTCTCCTCTCTCTCTCTCTCTCTCTCTCTTGCTCTCTCTCGCTTGCTCTCTCTCCCTCTTGCTCTCTCTCCTCTTGTTTGCTCTCTCTGGGTCTCTCCTGTTCTCTCTTTTGCTCTCTTGCTCTCTCTCTCCCTTGCTTCTCTCTCTCTCTTGTTCGCTCTCTCTGGGTCTCTCCTGTTCTCTCTTTTGCTCTCTTGATCTCTCTCTCCCTTGCTACCTCTCTTGACAAGGGGCAAAATGGCAGGAGGCCGAAGCAGGGTTATGGGAAGCAGCCAGGGGAACAAACGCAAGAATTGCTACACCAAGCACTGGAGGAATTTAGGAGGGAGATGAATGAAATGAGGATTACAATTAACAACCTGCAAAGTGAGCTGACATCAGCAAGGGAGGAGATCAAATCTCTCACAGAGAAAATATAAGAGACCGAGCATCAGATTATCATCCAAAGGGAAGTGGGAATGTTACATTGGAAGAAATGCTCTGTACCTGACACATTTGCGGACATATTGAAAAAGAGCTCAGAAGCAATGGCCACAGTGAGAGGTAGCCATGCAAGCTGCTACCTCACAGGACAGCAAGGTGCACCACTCAACTGCTGGAGAGAAAGAGATCAGTGGTAGTTGTAGGCATCAAAGAACAGGAAGGATCCAACAGGCAAGAATGGAATGGCAAGGATAGAGAGGCAGTACATGGGCTACTGAAGGGGTTACAGATGGAAGAGGCTGCACACAACATTGAGAAGGTTTTCAGGTTGGGCTGGTACAACAGGGACAGAAACCGACTTATAAAGGTGGTGTTTGCAAACGAAACCACAAGGAGGATATTCTAGAAAAGAAGAGTCGTCTCCAACATGTGGAGGGATACAAACAAGTATTCCTGCAGAGGGACAGGACGAAGGAGGAGAGAGCCAGGGCAGCAGAGGCAAGGAGGAAGCGCAGGGAGAGAGGAGCAAACCAGGAAATCACAGCCCCCAACACAGCAGTCCCAGAGACAAGGGGGAACCCAAAACCAGCATCCCAGCAACACCAGAGGGGGGGGCAACACCACCACCCCCTCTGCATAGAAACCTTCCTTCTCCTCACCCTACCTGCCCCCACCCCCAACCCTCCCTCCCCCCCACACCCCATTCTGACCCCGACAACCCATCCCCATTCCCATCATGTCCCCCCTCCCACCTTTCCCCCCAGTCCCCCTTCCCCCTTCATCCCATACCCTCCCTATTCCTCCTCCCCCCTCACCCCGTATCCTCCATGTCCCCCCTATCTCCTTAACCCACACCCTACCCGTTCCCCTTCCCTTAAACCCCCACCCCCCACCCCAAAACCCTCTGCGACCCTGCAAACCACCTCACAGATCCTCTCACCCACGGAACAGCTTCCCACACCAGTAGAATACTCGCCAAGAAAGGGATATGTAAATGAACAGAAGAAAGTGAGCTTCAAGGCGATGTACACTAACATAGATGGGATTACAAATAAAACTAGTGAACTTGGAGAGTGGGCACTAGAAGAAAACCCAGACATAATAGCACTCACAGAAACAAAGCTAACGAAAATCATAACAAATGCAGTGTTTCCACAGGGCTACTATGTAGTGAGGAAAGAGAGAGAAGGGAGAGGAGGAGGTGGTGTGGCTTTGCTACTAAGAGAAGGTTGGAGTTTTGAAGAGATGGTAATTCAGAACTGTGAAGGTTTCAGGGACTACATATCAGGCACCATTGCAACTGGAGGACAGAAAATTATAATAGTAGTCATATATAACCCCCCACCGAATGACAGAAGACCCAGACAGGAATATGATAGAAACAACATGGCCACCATCAATATAATAGAGAGAGCAGCTTCTGTGGCTAGCAGGAACGGATCCAGACTTCTAATCATGGGAGACTTCAACCATGGGAAGATAGATTGGGGGAACAGAGACCCACACGGAGGCCCAGACACGTGGAGAGCTAAGCTGCTGGATGTGGCAACAAGAAACTTTCTAAGTCAACACGTCAAGGGACCGACAAGAATGAGAGGAGGGGATGAACCAGCCTTGCTGGATTTGATATTTACCCTAAATGAGTCGGATATAAGGGAAGTTAAGTTGGAAGCCCCCTTGGGAATGAGTGATCATAGTGTATTGAGCTTTGAGTACCTGGTTGAGCTAGGAATTATCACCCCCAAAAAAGAACTGGGAACCAAAGGGCTGGCGTACAGAAAGGGAAACTATGAGGAGATGAATAAATTCCTATGGGATATACATTGGGACACAGAACTCGGAACCAAGTCCGTACAAGACATGATGGACTATGTCACCCAAAAATGTCAGGAGGCTGTAAGCAGGTTTGTCCCAGCCCAACAGGAAAAAACAGAGAAGCAAAGGAAGAATCCGTGGTTTAATAGGGAATGTATGAAAGCAAAGAGCTGAACAAAAGGGCATGGAGGAACTTCCGTAATAACAGAACACCAGAAAGTAGAGAGAGATACCAGAGAACCAGGAACGAGTATGTCAGTGTGAGAAGAGCAGCTGAGAAAAGGTATGAAAATGATATAGCTAACAAAGCCAAGACTGAACCAAAGCTACTACACAGTCACATCAGGAGGAAGACAACAGTGAAGGAACAGGTGATTAAACTTAGGGTGGGCGAGGACAGGTACACAGAGAATGACAAAGAGGTGTGTGAAGAACTCAACAAAAGGTTCCAGGAGGTCTTTACAATAGAACAGGGAGATATCACGGCGCTGGGAGAGGTGGCAGCAAACCAGGTGACCTTGGATAGGTTCGAAATTACAAGAGATGAGGTCAAAAAGCACCTATTGGAGCTGGATGTGAGAAAAGCTGTTGGGCCGGATGGAATCTCGCCATGGGTATTGAAAGAGTGTGCAGGAGCACTTTGCTTACCACTCTCCATAGTGTATAGTAAGTCACTGGAAACGGGGGACCTACCAGAAATATGGAAGACTGCTAATGTAGTACCAATATACAAAAAGGGTGACAGACAAGAGGCACTGAACTACAGGCCAGTGTCCTTAACTTGTATACCATGCAAGGTGATGGAGAAGATTGTGAGAAAAAACCTAGTAACACATCTGGAGAGAAGAGACTTCGTGACAACCCATCAACATGGGTTCAGGGAGGGTAAATCTTGCCTTACAGGCTTGATAGAATTCTACGATCAGGTGACAAGAATTAAGCAAGAAAGAGAAGGGTGGGCGGACTGCATTTTTTTGGACTGTCGGAAAGCCTTTGACACAGTACCCCATAAAAGGTTGATGCATAAGCTGGAGAAACAGGCAGGAGTAACAGGTAGGGCGCTCCAGTGGATAAGGGAGTACCTAAGCAATAGGAAGCAGAGAGTTACAGTGAGGGGTGAGACCTCAGACTGGCGTGAAGTCACCAGTGGAGTCCCACAGGGCTCTGTACTTGGACCTATCCTGTTTCTGATATACGTAAATGATCTCCCAGAGGGTATAGACTCATTCCTCTCAATGTTTGCTGACGACGCCAAAATTATGAGAAGGATTAAGACAGAGGAGGACAGCTTGAGACTTCAAGAAGACCTGGACAAGCTGCAGGAATGGTCGAACAAATGGCTGTTAGAGTTTAACCCAAGCAAATGTAATGTAATGAAGATAGGGGTAGGAAGCAGGAGACCAGATACAAGGTATCATTTGGGAGATGAAATACTTCAAGAGTCAGAGAGAGAGAAAGACCTGGGGGTTGATATCACGCCAGACCTGTCCCCTGAAGCTCATATCAAGAGGATAACATCAGCAGCATATGCCAGGTTGGCTAACATAAGAACGGCCTTTAGAAACTTGTGTAAGGAATCTTTCAGAACATTATATACCACATATGTCAGACCAATCCTGGAGTATGCGGCTCCAGCATGGAGTCCCTATCTAGTCAAGCATAAGACTAAACTGGAAAAGGTTCAAAGGTTTGCCACCAGACTAGTACCCGAGCTGAGAGGTATGAGCTACGAGGAGCGACTGCAGGAATTAAACCTCACTTCGTTGGAAGACAGAAGAGTTAGGGGGGACATGATCACCACATTCAAGATTCTCAGGGGAATCGACAGGGTTGATAAAGACACTGTTCTTTCTAATACTCTGGGCTCATTTGGGCACTCAGCTTCCACCTGTGTCCCCTAGTGCGTGTGCCCCTTGTGTTAAACAGCCTGTCTTTATCAACCCTGTCGATTCCCCTGAGAATCTTGAATGTGGTGATCATGTCCCCCCTAACTCTTCTGTCTTCCAACGAAGTGAGGTTTAATTCCTGCAGTCGCTCCTCGTAGCTCATACCTCTCAGCTCGGGTACTAGTCTGGTGGCAAACCTTTGAACCTTTTCCAGTTTAGTCTTATGCTTGACTAGATAGGGACTCCATGCTGGAGCCGCATACTCCAGGATTGGTCTGACATATGTGGTATATAATGTTCTGAAAGATTCCTTACACAAGTTTCTAAAGGCCGTTCTTATGTTAGCCAACCTGGCATATGCTGCTGATGTTATCCTCTTGATATGAGCTTCAGGGGACAGGTCTGGCGTGATATCAACCCCCAGGTCTTTCTCTCTCTCTGACTCTTGAAGTATTTCATCTCCCAAATGATACCTTGTATCTGGTCTCCTGCTTCCTACCCCTATCTTCATTACATTACATTTGCTTGGGTTAAACTCTAACAGCCATTTGTTCGACCATTCCTGCAGCTTGTCCAGGTCTTCTTGAAGTCTCAAGCTGTCCTCCTCTGTCTTAATCCTTCTCATAATTTTGGCGTCGTCAGCAAACATTGAGAGGAATGAGTCTATACCCTCTGGGAGATCATTTACGTATATCAGAAACAGGATAGGTCCAAGTACAGAGCCCTGTGGGACTCCACTGGTGACTTCACGCCAGTCTGAGGTCTCACCCCTCACTGTAACTCTCTGTTCCTATTGCTTAGGTACTCCTTATCCACTGGAGCGCCCTACCTGTTACTCCTGCCTGTTTCTCCAGCTTATGCATCAACCTTTTATGGGGTACTGTGTCAAAGGCTTTCCGACAGTCCAAAAAAATGCAGTCCGCCCACCCTTCTCTTTCTTGCTTAATTCTTGTCACCTGATCGTAGAATTCTATCAAGCCTGTAAGGCAAGATTTACCCTCCCTGAACCCATGTTGATGGGTTGTCACGAAGTCTCTTCTCTCCAGATGTGTTACTAGGTTTTTTCTCACAATCTTCTCCATCACCTTGCATGGTATACAAGTTAAGGACACTGGCCTGTAGTTCAGTGCCTCTTGTCTGTCACCCTTTTGTATATTGGTACTACATTAGCAGTCTTCCATATTTCTGGTAGGTCCCCCGTTTCCAGTGACTTACTATACACTATGGAGAGTGGTAAGCAAAGTGCTCCTGCACACTCTTTCAATACCCATGGCGAGATTCCATCCGGCCCAACAGCTTTTCTCACATCCAGCTCCAATAGGTGCTTTTTGACCTCATCTCTTGTAATTTCGAACCTATCCAAGGTCACCTGGTTTGCTGCCACCTCTCCCAGCGCCGTGATATCTCCCTGTTCTATTGTAAAGACCTCCTGGAACCTTTTGTTGAGTTCTTCACACACCTCTTTGTCATTCTCTGTGTACCTGTCCTCGCCCACCCTAAGTTTAATCACCTGTTCCTTCACTGTTGTCTTCCTCCTGATGTGACTGTGTAGTAGCTTTGGTTCAGTCTTGGCTTTGTTAGCTATATCATTTTCATACCTTTTCTCAGCTGCTCTTCTCACACTGACATACTCGTTCCTGGTTCTCTGGTATCTCTCTCTACTTTCTGGTGTTCTGTTATTACGGAAGTTCCTCCATGCCCTTTTGTTCAGCTCCTTTGCTTTCATACATTCCCTATTAAACCACGGATTCTTCCTTTGCTTCTCTGTTTTTTCCTGTTGGGCTGGGACAAACCTGCTTACAGCCTCCTGACATTTTTGGGTGACATAGTCCATCATGTCTTGTACGGACTTGGTTCCGAGTTCTGTGTCCCAATGTATATCCCATAGGAATTTATTCATCTCCTCATAGTTTCCCTTTCTGTACGCCAGCCCTTTGGTTCCCAGTTCTTTTTTGGGGGTGATAATTCCTAGCTCAACCAGGTACTCAAAGCTCAATACACTATGATCACTCATTCCCAAGGGGCTTCCAACTTAACTTCCCTTATATCCGACTCATTTAGGGTAAATATCAAAAGCAAGGCTGGTTCATCCCCTCCTCTCATTCTTGTCGGTCCCTTGACGTGTTGACTTAGAAAGTTTCTTGTTGCCACATCCAGCAGCTTAGCTCTCCACGTGTCTGGGCCTCCGTGTGGGTCTCTGTTCCCCCAATCTATCTTCCCATGGTTGAAGTCTCCCATGATTAGAAGTCTGGATCCGTTCCTGCTAGCCACAGAAGCTGCTCTCTCTATTATATTGATGGTGGCCATGTTGTTTCTATCATATTCCTGTCTGGGTCTTCTGTCATTCGGTGGGGGGTTATATATGACTACTATTATAATTTTCTGTCCTCCAGTTGCAATGGTGCCTGATATGTAGTCCCTGAAACCTTCACAGTTCTGAATTACCATCTCTTCAAAACTCCAACCTTCTCTTAGTAGCAAAGCCACACCACCTCCTCCTCTCCCTTCTCTCTCTTTCCTCACTACATAGTAGCCCTGTGGAAACACTGCATTTGTTATGATTTTCGTTAGCTTTGTTTCTGTGAGTGCTATTATGTCTGGGTTTTCTTCTAGTGCCCACTCTCCAAGTTCACTAGTTTTATTTGTAATCCCATCTATGTTAGTGTACATCGCCTTGAAGCTCACTTTCTTCTGTTCATTTACATATCCCTTTCTTGGCGAGTATTCTACTGGTGTGGGAAGCTGTTCCGTGGGTGAGAGGATCTGTGAGGTGGTTTGCAGGGTCGCAGAGGGTTTTGGGGTGGGGGGTGGGGGTTTAAGGGAAGGGGGAACGGGTAGGGTGTGGGTTAAGGAGATAGGGGGGACATGGAGGATACGGGGTGAGGGGGGAGGAGGAATAGGGAGGGTATGGGATGAAGGGGGAAGGGGACTGGGGGGGAAAGGTGGGAGGGGGGACATGATGGGAATGGGGATGGGTTGTCGGGGTCAGAATGGGGTGGGGGGGAGGGAGGGTTGGGTGGGGCAGGTAGGGTGAGGGGAAGGAAGGGTTTCTATGCAGAGGGGGTTGGTGGTGTTGCCCCCCCCCCTCTTGTGTTGCTGGGATGCTGGTTTGGGTTCCCCTCTTGTCTCTGGGACTGCTGTGTTGGGGCTGTGATTTCCTGGTTTGCTCCTCTCTCCCTGCGCTTCCTCCTTGCCTCTGCTGCCCTGGCTCTCTCCTCCTTCGTCCTGTCCCTCTGCAGGAATACTTGTTTGTATCCCTCCACATGTTGGAGACGACTCTTCTTTTCTAGAATATCCTCCTTCGTGGTTTCGTTTGCAAACACCACCTTTACAAGTCGGTTTCTGTCCCTGTTGTACCAGCCCAACCTGAAAACCTTCTCAATGTTGTGTACAGCCCTTCCATCTGTAACCCCTTCAGTAGCCCATGTACTGCCTCTCTATCCTTGCCATTCCATTCTTGCCTGTTGGATCCTTCCTGTTCTTTGATGCCTACAACTACCACTGATCTCTTTCTCTCCAGCAGTTGAGTGGTGCACTTTGCTGCTTCCTGTGAGGTAGCAGCTTGCATGGCTACCTCCCTCACTGTGGCCATTGCTTCCGTGCTCTTTTTCAATATGTCCGCAAATGTTTCAGGTACAGAGGCATTTCTTTCCAATGTAACATTCCCACCTTCCCTTTGGTTGATAATCTGATGTTCGGTCTCTTTATTTTTCGCTGTGAGAGACTTGATCTCCTCCCTTGCTGATGTCAGCTCACTTTGCAGGTTGTTAATTGTAATCCTCATTTCATTCATCTCCCTCCTGAATTCCTCCAGTACTTGGTGTAGCAATTCCTGCGTTTGAATGTGTGTGTGTCTCTGTGTGTGTCTCTGTACACACCTATATGTGTCTGCAGGATCGAGCATTGACTCTTGGATCCCGCCTTTCGAGCATCAGTTGTTTACAGCAATGACTCCTATCCCATTTCCCTATCATACCTGGTTTTAAAATTATGAATAGTATTGGCTTCCACAACCTGTTCCTTAAGTGCATTCCATTTTCCCACTACTCTCACGCTAAAAGAAAACTTCCTAACATCTCTGTGACTCATCTGAGTTTCCAACTTCCATCCATGTCCCCTCGTTCTGTTACTATTCCGTGTGAACATTTCGTCTATGTCCACTCTGTCAATCCCTCTGAGTATTTTATACGTTCCTATCATGTCCCCCCTCTCCCTTCTTCTTTCTAGTGTCGTAAGGCATAGTTCCCCCAGGCGCTCCTCATACCCCATCCCTCGTAGCTCTGGGACGAGTCTCGTTGCAAACCTCTGAACCTTTTCCAGTTTCATTATGTGCTTCTTTAGATGGGGACTCCATGATGAGGCGGCATACTCTAAGACTGGCCTCACGTAGGCAGTGTAAAGAGCCCTAAATGCCTCCTTACTTAGGTTTCTGAATGATGTTCTAACTTTTGCCAGTGTAGAGTACGCTGCTGTCGTTATCCTATTTATATGTGCCTCAGGAGATAGATTAGGTGTTACGTCCACACCCAGGTCTCTTTCGCGCGTCGTCACAGGTAGGCTGTTCCCCTTCATTGTGTACTGTCCCTTTGGTCTCCTATCTCCTAGTCCCATTTCCATAACTTTACATTTGCTCGTGTTGAATTCCAGTAGCCATTTCTCTGACCATCTCTGCAACCTGTTCAGGTCCTCTTGGAGGATCCTGCAATCCTCATCTGTCACAACTCTTCTCATCAACTTTGCGTCATCCGCAAACATCGACATGTAGGACTCTACACCCGTAAACATGTCGTTAACATATACAAGAAATAGAATTGGTCCCAGCACCGATCCTTGTGGTACTCCACTTGTTACTGTTCGCCAGTCCGACTTCTCGCCCCTTACCGTAACTCTTTGGCTCCTTCCTGTTAGGTAGTTCCTTATCCATGCTAGGACCTTTCCCCCTACCCCCGCCTGCCTCTCGAGTTTGAATAGCAGTCTCATGTGCGGTACTGTATCAAAGGCTTTTTGGCAGTCCAGAAATATGCAGTCTGCCCAACCATCTCTGTCCTGTCTTATCCTCGTTATTTTATCATAGAATTCCAGAAGGTTTGTTAGGCACGATTTCCCTGTCCAGAACCCATGTTGATGCTTGTTCACAAACCTAATGTTCTCCAGGTGTGCAACCAGTCGTAGCCTAATTATTCTTTCCAGTATTTTACAGGGGATGCTTGTCAGTGATACAGGTCTATAGTTAAGTGCCTCCTCCCTATCGCCTTTCTTGAAGATCGGCACGACATTTGCCTTCTTCCAGCAACTGGGCATTTCTCCCGACATAAGTGACTCATTAAAGATCATTGCCAGAGGCACGCTGAGGGCCTGCGCTGCTTCTTTTAGTATCCACGGTGATACTGGTCCTACTGCTTTAGATGCATCTAGAGTTGTCAACTGTTTCATTACCTCCTCTACTGTCACATCTATATCTGATAGTCTTTCATCTAGGGTAACCCCTTCCAACAATGGGAGCTGCTCGGGCTCGGTAGTGAACACTCCATGGAAACTGGCATTCAGTGCCTCACAGATTTCCTTGTCACTTTCAGTATATGTCCCCTCTGCCTTCCTTAGTCTTGTCACTTGGTCGTTCACCGACATTTTTCTTCTTATATGACTGTGTAGTAGCTTAGGTTGTTTTTTCGCTTTGATTGCAATATCGTTCTCATAGTCCCTTTCCGATGTCCGTCTGATGTTAATGTAATCGTTCCTAGCTCTGTTGCATCTGATCCTGTTGTCCTCTGTCCTTTGTCTTCTGTATTTCCTCCACTCCCGCCTGCTGGCCATTTTTGCTTCCTGACACTGTCTATTAAACCATGGGTTATTATATTCCTTCTTATTTTTTCCCTTTACTGTTGGTATAAATCTCTCTTCGGCCTCTTGGCATTTCTGTATGACTAGGTCCATCATATCTTGGACTGTTTTTCCTCTAATTTCTTCCTCCCACTGCACTTCTCCCAGATAGTCCCTTATCCTCCTATAGTCCCCTTTCCTGTAGTCAACTCTCCTTTCCCAGATCTCTTGTCCCATGGTCACAAGTTTGAATTCCATCATGTAATCAAAGACTAGGACACAATGGTCACTGGCCCTAGAGGTATTTCATGCTCCAAATTCTCGATATCTTCTACGTTCTGGGTGAAAATCAGGTCTAATAGGCTCGGTGCATCTCCTCCTCTTTCCCTTGTGTCTTCCTTCACATGCTGTGTTAGGAAATTCCTGTCTATAACATCTACTAATTTTGCTCCCCACGTTTCGTCCCCTCCATGGGGATTCCTTGATTCCCAATTTATCTCTCCATGATTTAGGTCCCCCATGATCAGCAGCTTCGCTCTCATTCTGTGGGCTAGTGTTGCTGCCTTCTGCAGTTCATCTATGCATGCCTTGTTGTTGTCATCATACTCCTGTCTGGGTCTTCTACTGTTTGGTGTGGGATTGTAGATTACCAAGATCACATCT
>WNGS01069129.1:0-16502 GCA_020271785.1 Procambarus virginalis | reverse complement strand
ATTGGACTTGGTTTTAGGACGGGTTGACAAAAGATGGGGGTAATGTTACCCATATTATTGTGGTTGGCAATTTGTATGATTTACCTGTACTGTGTAGGTGATTGGTTTCAAGAGTTCCTTTACTCTCTAGGCCTTGTCTGAGCCTATTTGGCAATAGCGTGTTCATATATGCACAAGAGTCAGGTGTATACAGGATACTTCTCGTCTCCTCCCCACAACGTACACCTTGAGTGTTCTTAGATGATCCTCATAAACTAGGTGTTTTGCTGCGTGTTTACGTGTAGTATATGTTCCCTGTATGACTATATTTCAGGAACCGCTCCTCCCATGACAACGGAGGCGAGTGTCGAGCATTACACAAGAGGGAAACGCACTGTGCTGATGTTCCTGTAGTTGTCCAGGCTGATGTCTGCCTTCTAAGCGTTGGGTAGTCTGACACTGACACTATAGGGCCATCACTTGCCCTTTTCATTCTTCGAGATCTGTTTGTGTCGTGTGTCCCATTTAAATCTCTCATTCATTCTACATCTAAGTAGCTTAGATATGGAATGTAGAAATATATATTATACATGTATGACTGTCAAATTTCATAATTCCGTAGTGTTACAGCCCGCTGCTGGTACTGTGTATTTAAGTGAGCCACAGGGATGTGAAATACTTTACTCAAAGGATGATATTATTGGATAAATTTATGACTGGAGTCATTGTTTGTATATTATGTTTGTAACTCATTTTGTATGCATGTACTTTTACCTAAATAAACTATTTATATATATTTTTAGTTATTTATTGTATCAGACGATCTGCTGGAAATTTGGCTGTGAACTCTGGAACTCGTTCCTGCAGGATATACTCTCAGGATATACACACACATTTAATAAACTACATGATGAAGTATAATTACATCAGACGACCGCCAGGAAGGCGGGGACAGCAAGCTGAAGCACGACCCTTCACCAAGTCAAGCAACAGAAGTGCACATAGTCCAGCCGCCACACACCAGACACACCTCGAATGGTTGTAAACAAAAAAAAATTGTGCCCTTTACTTTAGGATTTAGAGGCACGTTAGGCCCAAATATGGCCATCAGCGATGTAGCAAGTGCAACTTAGCTGAGTAAGAATGGAAAGTGCAAACAGCAATCAAATGGCTCTCATCACTGACGCAGTCGGAAAGAAAAAAAGAGCTAGTGGACTAACTGGTCTGTGAACATGGTCATTGTGCTCTCAGATATTCAGCCATAGACTGCAATCTATGCAACACGGACAACCAAAGCCGACGCGTACGTAAACAAGCTATAATCTGTACTAGGCTCAACAGATTATAGCACATCACCTGACTTTGTAGTGGAGACAGGAAGGAGCATATAACACCAACTGCCTGAAACAATTACTGGCTGTATTTACCTGAGGGCTACCATCTCTCTAGTGGCCTCCACGAGGACAGGAAGGGGCGGGGGGGGGGGGGGGGGGAACGTTGTCAGAGGTACCCCTATTTGTGCTGATGACTCTATCGAACTACATCTTAAATTGCACCAATGTTTGAAATGAAGGATGGAGGGGGTGCGGGGAGCGTGCAATAACAGCTCACTGGAACAATCACCTGCGCTTCTGCTGTGTGTATTGACTTGGCCTCTACAACCTGGGGAATTAAGGCCCCTCACCCTCGACAACTTAGGGAAGCCCCTCGGCCTCTACAACCTAGGAAAGAACTTCGGCTTCTGCACCCTTGGTAACGTTCTCGACCTCAGCACCCTAGAGGAGACCCTCGGCCTCTGCTCCCTAGGGAAGACCCTCGGCCTCTGTTCCCTAGGGAAGACCCTCGGCCTCTGCTCCCTAGGGAAAACCCTCGGCCTCTGCTCCCTAGGGAAGACCCTCGGCCTCTGCTCCCTAGGGAAGACCCTCGGCCTCTGCTCCCTAGGGAAGACCCTCGGCCTCTGTTCCCTAGGGAAGACCCTCGGCCTCTGTTCCCTAGGGAAGACCCTCGGCCTCTGTTCCCTAGGGAAGACCCTCGGCCTCTGTTCCCTAGGGAAGACCCTCGGCCTCTGCTCCCTAGGGAAGACCCTCGGCCTCTGCTCCCTAGGGAAGACCCTCGGCCTCTGTTCCCTAGGGAAGACCCTCGGCCTCTGTTCCCTAGGGAAGACCCTCGGCCTCTGTTCCCTAGGGAAGACCCTCGGCCTCTGTTCCCTAGGGAAGACCCTCAGCCTCTGCTCCTTAGGGAAGACCTTCAGCCTCTGCACCATAGGGAAGACCCTAGACTTTTATAACCTAGGGAAAACTCTCGGCCACTACATACTAGGGAAGGCCCTCGGCCTCTGCATCCTAGGTAATGCTCTCAGCTTCTGCATGCAAGGGGAGACTCGGGCTCTGCACCCTAGGAAAGGCCCTCGGCTTCTGCACCCTAAGGAAAAACCCCGACTTCTGCACCTTAAAGAAGGCCTTCGGCCTCTGCACCCTAGGGAACGCCTTCGTCCTCTGCACCCTAGGGAAGAACCCCGACCTCTGCACCCTAGGGGAAGCCCTTGGCCTCTGCACCATAGGTAATGCCCTCTGCCTCTGCACGCAAAGGAAGACCCTCGGTCTCTGCACCCTAGGAATGGCCCTCGGCCTCTGCACTATAAGGAAGACCTTCGGCCTCTGCACCCTGGGGATAACCCTCGGCCTCTGCACCCTGGGGATAACCCTCGGCCTCTGCACCCTGGGGATAATCCTCGGCCTCTGCACCCTGGGGATAACCTTCGGCCTCTGCACCCTGGGGATAACCTTCGGCCTCTGCACCCTGGGGATAACCCTCGGCCTCTGCACCCTGGGGATAATCCTCGGCCTCTGCACCCTGGGGATAATCCTCGGCCTCTGCACCCTGGGGATAACCCTCGGCCTGTGTATTGTTTAGAGAACCAACTAGGAACGAAAACACACTGGACCTGATATTCACGAACAATGATGAGTTAATCAGAGACATTACTGTCTCAGACACAACATACTTGACCACAATCATTGAAGTACAAAATAACATTAATAACGGTAGTAGGCCCAAGAGAAACAACAAGCGAGAAGGGTTATTCAATAAATTCAATTTTAATAATAAAAGAGTACACTGGGAGAAAATAATCAGGGACCTTACAAACATTCAATGGGAAATTGTTCTAAGTAATAAAAATCCTATACAAGAATAAAAAAAATAACTTCTGAAGCATATGAAGTCTGTCTGAAACATGTTCCTTTGCGGAATGCCAGAAAGAGGTCCAACGTAGTAAAGAACGCAGACGACACTACAAAAGAAGAAAAAAAAACGTAAATGCAGACACGACTTTCCATACAAAGAAGGAATAATTTAAACAGGGAAATTGGAAAAATCGAACATAGACTGAAGTATTCATATCAGATTGAAGAAAGGCAACTAGAACAGAAAGCAATTCAAGAAATAAAGAAAAACCCAAAATATTTCCTCACATATGCGGAATCAAAAGCAAAAACCACTGCCAGTATTGGACCTATTCGTACAAGTGAAGGTTCATACACAGAGGATGATAAAGAAATCACCGAAATCCTAAAAAAAAGTATGAGGGCATTTAACACTCAAAAAAACAGCATGAATATGGAAGATTCAGACAACTTTTTTATGCATGATATCCAAACCCCTGTAAATATAACTTATATCAACACGAGCATAGCAGATTTTGAAAGTGAAGTTGACAACATGCCCATGAACTCAGCCCCGGGGACAAACTCATGGAATTCAATTTTAATAAAGAAATACAAGGTGCCAGTAGCGCCGGCACTCAGTATAGTGTGGAGGAAGAGCTTGGACACGGGGGAGATACCAGATGCGCTTAAGTCAGCAGAACCCCCCCCCCCTCTACACAAGGGAGTGAGCAAAGCATTGGCAAAGAACTATAGACCAGTTGCACTAACGTCCCACATAATAATAGTATTTGAGAGAATGATCAAGAGTCAAGTCACTAGTTTCACGGAAACCAATGACCTCCACAATCCAGGCCAACATGGATTTAGAGCAGGAAGATTATGCCTCTCACAGCTGCTTGACCACTACGGCAAAATCACTGAGGCAGAATGCAGATGTGGTATACACGGACTTTGCAAAGGCATTCGATAATTCTGACCATGGAGTGATAGCACACAAAATGAGGTCAATGGGAATAACTGGAAAAGTAGGATGCTAGATACTCAGTTTTCTGTCGAACAGAACACAAAGAGCATCTTTGTGTTCAATCAACCATATCAAAATCAAACATATAAAATCGAATCCAAGCGCAGTTAAAAGCTCTGTACCTCAGGGTACAGTCCTTGCACCACTGCTTTTCCTTATTCTCATATCAGATATAGACTCAAAAACAAGTCACAGCTTCGTGTCATCCTTTGCAGATGACATAAACATCAGCATGAAAATTACCTCTGTTGAAGACATTGAAAAACTACAAGCAGATATTAATAAAGTTCTCGACTGGGCAGCAGACAATAACATGATGTTTAACAGTGATAAATTCCAGGTACTCAGGTACGGTAAAAATGAGGACCTTAAACATAATACAGGGTACAAAATACAATCCAATCTGCCTATAGTAGGAAAACAGCATGTATAGGATTTGGGAATAATGATGTCTGACCTAACGTTTAGGGAGCATAACTAAGCAAATATTGCGTCAGCCAGAAAAATGATAGAATGGTTTACGGGAACTTTCAAATCCAGGGATCCCATCACAATGGTTGTACTCTTCAAATCACTTGAGCTGTCCCGGCTTGAGTACTGCTCAGTGGTCATTTCCCCCTTCAGAGCTGGAGAGATTTGTGAAATAGAGGGAACATATGCGGCATACACAGGCGTGATGAAGCACCTAAATTATTGGGATCGTCTCAAAGCTCTCCAAATGTACTCACTAGAAAGGAGACAAGAGAGATATCAAATATTATATACGTGGAGAATACTGGAGGACCAGGTCCCAAATCTGTACAGTAAAATAACAACGTACTGGAGTGAACGATATGGAAGAAAATGCAGAATAGAACTAGTGAAGAATAATCAGAGAACATTGTATAAACATTAGAGGTCCACGGTTGTTCAACATCCTCCCAGCGAGCATAAGAAATATTGCCGGAACAACCGTGGACATCTTCAACTAGAAAACTAAATAGTTGTCAACAAGGAGTGCCAGACCAACCGGACTGTGATGGGTATGTGGGCCTGCGGGACGCTCCAAGCAACAGCCTAGTGGACCAAACATTCACAAGTCAAACCTGGCCTCGTGCCGGGCTTGGGGAGTAGAAGAACTCCAAGAACCACCTCAAGCAGGTATCAAGCAGGTACCCCTAGGGAAGACCCCTCGGCTTCTACACCCTAGGGAAGGCCTTCGGCGTCTGCACCCTAAGGAAGTATCTCGTTCTCTGCACCCTAGGGAATCCCCTCGGCCTCTGCATCCTAGGGAAGGCTCTCGGCCTCTGCACCCTAGGGAAGGCCCTCGGCCTCTGCACCCTAGGGAAGGCCCTCGGCCTCTGCTCCCTAGGGAAGACCCTCGGCCTCTGTACCCTAGGGAAGACCCTCGGCCTCTGTACCCTAGGGAAGGCCCTCGATCTCTGCACCCTAGGGAAGACCCTCGGCCTCTGCACCCTAGGGAAGGTCCTTGGTCTCTGCACCCTAGGGAAGACCCTCGGCCTCTGCACCCTAGGGAAGGTCCTTGGTCTCTACTCCCTAGGGAAGGCCCTTGGCCTCTACACCCTTGGGAAGGCCTTCGGCCACTGAATCCTATGGAAGACCATCGGCTTATGCACCCTACGGAAGACACTTGGCCTCTGCACCCTAGGGAAGGCCCTCGGTCTCGGCGCCCTAGGGAAGACCCTCGGCCTCTGCATCCTAGGGAAGACCCTCGGCCTCTTCACCCTATGGAAGGTCCTCAGCCTCGGCTCCCTAAGGAAGGTCTTTGGCCTCTGCATCCTAGGGAAGATCCTCGGCCTCGCACCCTAGAGACAACCTTCGCCTCTGCATCCTAGGGAAGGCCCTCGGCTTCTGCACCCTAGGGAAGGCCCTCGGCCTCTGCACCCTAGGGAAGGCCCTTGGCCTCTACACCCTTGGGAAGGCCTTCGGCCTCTATACCCTAGGGAAGGCCCTTGGCCTCTACACCAGAGGGAAGACCATAGGCCACACACCCTAGAGAATACGCTCGGTTTCTACACCCTAGGGAAATCCGTCGGCCTCAACACCCTAGGGAAGGCCCTTGGCCTCTGCACCCTAGCGAAGTCTCTCGGCCTCAACACCCTAGGAAGGCCCTCGGCCTCAGTACCTAAGGGAAGGCCCTATGCCTCTGCACCCTTGGCAAGACCCTTGGCCTCGGCACCTTAGCGAAGACCCTTAATGGCCTCAGCAACCTAGGAAGGCCCCCGGTTTCTGTACCTTAGGAAAGGCCCTATGACTTTGCACTCTAGGCAAGGCCCTCGGTTTTTAAACCCCTGGTAATTAAGGCCCTTGACCTCTACACCCTAGGGTTAAAGGCCCCCTGCTTCTACACCCTGGTAATTAAGGCCCTTGACCTCTACACTCTAGGGTTAAAGGTCCCCAGCTTCTACACCCTGGTAATTAAGGCCCTTGACCTCTACACCCTAGGGTTAAAGGTCCCCAGCTTCTACACCCTGGTAATTAAGGCCTTTGACCTCTACACCCTAGGGATTAAGGCCCCTGGTTTCTACACCCTGGTAATTAAGGGCCTTGACGTATGTACTTATAATGACTGCATCATATACATGTGATGAAAATGCATCATTTACATAAATTTACCTGATGTCCACCATCTATTTTGTGCCGCGACGGGGGACAGGAAGCCGTCGGTTTGACAAAAATTTCCCATCTTTTTTTCCTGAGGATTTTTTCCAATTCGATTTTGAACTGCAGTAATGTCTCAACATTTACGGCTTCGGCGGGTAGGCGGTTTCTTGAGTTTATAAACCTTTGGGTGAAAAGCATCTCCTGTTTTCAGTCCTACAATATAGCTTATTGAGTTTGAGGCTGTTGCCCCTTATATGTATGCCACATACATACATATGTGTTACATATATGTGTGTGACTTACATATGTGTGTTACTGTATATACATCGAATTTTTTAAAATGCTGAAAAAAATGTCGATCCGGTCAATTTCTTCAAAAGTTCAGATGTAACACAAACAAGGAGCAACAGGTTCAAGCTCAACAAACCACAATGCAGGACAGAAAACAGGAGATGCTTTTTCACCCATAGGATTGTAAACCTTTGGAACCGCCTACCCGCCGAAGCTGCAAACACCAAAACTCTGCTGGGTTTTAAAATCCAGCTGGAAAAGATCATCAGGGCAAATGGGGGTGTACCTTTGACAAGACGCTGGCTTCCTGTCCTCATCGAGGCCACTAGTATTAGTGACCTTCAGGTAAATATGACCTTTTAAAGGGACCAATGTAATGCTGAGACAATACGTCAGTTTAAAATTAGGCTGGATAAAATCCACATTATGGCAAGCTGTCACCTTGCCATCAGGGTCGAGGGCGGTAGAGATGGCAGCCCTTCAGCTATTTTGCCAAGGTTAGTGATGATAAACATATAAAAGAAATGTGTGTGGAGAGCTGTAATAACAGTTTATTCATCCCTTGTATGTGCTAATAATTTGCTTGCAGTTGTTGTTGTATTGGATTCAGCTGCTCGGAACAAAAGTTCCAAGTGGGTTTTGCATCACTAAATGAACTAAAGCAAGTTTTTCTATATGCCATAATCTGACATAAAGAATTTTACATGGCTTCTTCAAAGATGGACATGAATTTGTAATTATAATTATGTTACCAAAAACATGTATACCAGAAGTTTTCCTCTCAAAGTATGCATATTATAACAAACATGTCGGTACAGTATAATCTCAAAGCTGATCAGAGACTTATACCATTACTATTATAGATACCGTATGTCCAAAGATACATGTAGTTTTTGGTGTGAAACTGTGTGTATGGAACAATGACCACTGCACTTTCAACCACTCATTTTTTTGTTAATACATATGTTTAACGTGTGTATCGTTCTGTGAAATGAAACTAGCTTAGTATCTACCTGCCTACCGTAACATCTTCATTGTACGTTAACATAACCATCATTTATGTTCTTACATGTACTCGGCCCCAACTTGGTTGTGGTATTATTCACTATAGTTGCTGGTACCAATAACTATCAGTTCTTTACAACTACTAACCTGAGTATGTGTTTTGCAGGGTTCTTCAACCCTAATGTGGACCCTGTGGGACGAGCCACAGTGGCCAACTATGGCCTCATGGACCAGCTGGCGGCTCTCCATTGGGTACAAGAAAATATTGTGAGATTCGGGGGTGACCCAGGTCACGTGACTGTCATGGGTCACAGCACTGGTGCCGCCTGCCTCAACTTCCTGGTGATCTCCCCAGCCGCTGCTGGTAAGTTAAATGGTTCTGTCAGAGATCACACCAGCGCCATCTGCTGCTGCTGCTGCTGCTTTATGTGCCTGCAGGGCAGTTAATACAATACTTATGTTTTTGCAATTGAAAGTAATACAGTAATTTATTATGTAAATTAAATGGCAAGAATATTGAAAAGTGTAGTTAGTTTTGTTGAACTGCATGGTAAGGGGGAGAAGATCTGCAGTGGATAAGCATTATAAATTGGTTTCATTACTATAAGAATTTGAAAAATTACTAAACTGCTTCTAATTATCTACTGCTTGACTTACTTGTTACTGGCCACCTTTGTAAATGATTTCCAGTGTTTAGTAATTTGAAATCTTTGAATACATGTTGTGAACCTGACGCAGTAGTGTGATTGTTATATACAGGAATGTACAGTATTTTAAATCTTCATATTATCTTTGGTTTTCACGTTAACATTCTTGATTATACAATCAGGAGCAGGACTGTTCAAGCGAGCTATCCTCATGTCTGGGTCAGCGTTGAGTTCCTGGGCAGCAGTGCAAGAACCAGTCTATTATGCAGTTCAAGCAGCCAGACAGTTGGGCTGTCAAGTCCCTGATGACCTTTACCGTCACTACGAGGCCCTCTTACATTGCCTGCGTGACCGTACCGTCGACCAGATTCTGCAGGTGTGTGTTACTAAATGGCTTTACTTAAGCGTACTGTAAACAAAATTAGGAAGGATAGTAACTGCTTTTGTACACTCAATGCAACAATCGTGTACCTATGTGTGCACATCATCGTCCAGACTCTGTACGATTGTTTCTGCCAGAGGCAGCAACTTTATTGTCCTCACAGGATGGCCTTAAACCTCAGTGGAGGAGTCACATTAGCTTTTACAATTTATCTGCACACCTTATAGTTAATCATAACAATAGCTAGTAACTAGAATTTCATGCACTGCAATGGCTGTACTGTATGTAGCCGTAAGTAATTGTTCTATACAGCCTATATTTCCATCACATATCTACTACAAGTGAAAAATGAATCAGTGCCTGAATTTCTGATATTTCATCATTTACAATAGAATTGTTTACCATTTCATGCAATGTACATTTATACTTAGATTTAACTCACTCAAATTTTCACACAGTATAATAATAATAATAATAATAATAATAATAATAATAATAATAAATAATAATAATAATAATAATAAATAATAATAATAATATAATAATAATAATAATAATATTTTAATAATTGTAAGTATTCATAAAATGTACATAAGAACATATTATAGGGGAACATATATTGGTACATACAGAGGTTGGATATTAAATAAAGCCACTAATATGCAAAGTATTTTGATCGTAACTTAACATTTTTAATGGAGGTCCCAGCAACAGGCTGGAGTGGGAGGAAAAAAACCCAAAGGCCAAGACGAGTGCCAAACATTGGCTCCTGGAGACAAACACAAAGCGGTGAAAACTAAGAAATCATAAGTTGAAGCCCAGGAAAATTTGCAAAGACACCATGAATATTCCATTGAAGAATAGACAAAGGGTAAGAATTGCAGAGGATAAGAAAAATAAAAATAAATTTAGAAACCTGAAGGTAAAGATCACTAGGGAGAATCAGGGACAGGGGCAGTGAAATCTGGCTTGAGAGGTAGAGGTAAATCCAGCAAAGATGGTGGAGTCGAGAGGGCAGTAGAAAGGAGCAAAGGCAAACCTGACAGGGTCAGGAGAGGGAACCTGACAGGGTCAGGAGAGGGAAGAGGCACTGGAGAGGGATCAAACACTGACAGAAACAGCAGGTAGCACCTCACCAGAGACAGAGACAGTGACAGAATCAAGGGCTATGGGAACGTCCATAACCAGACCAGCCGACTCTAATACAGGATAGGAGAAGCAGGAACCAAGAAATAGAGGAAAGTGTAGAAAGGACAGAACCCTTCTTACTTCAGGGGAGGAAGACGGATAGCAGCCAGATTTACATTTCTGATTGAGACACAGGGGTGCCAGTAGCAACATACTGGGCAACAGCCTCCATAGTCTCAGACAGAGAGGGAGAACATGAACAAGAAACACAAATAGGAATGGGAGGATGATCGATATCAGCCGGGAGGAACAGGTGGCATGGAGGGACAGAAGACTGAGAAGGAAGACGTCATCAAAACGTGAAGGAGAACACAGAGGAAAGAGGAAGAGGAGGTTTGAGAGAAGCGGCGCTAACTGAGCAAGTAGGATACGACTGGAAAAAGATAGGTGGAACAGACAGTTAGAGAAAGAGGAGGGAAACTGCCGGCACAGAATGGACAGGAGCAGAAGACAAGGAGCTGGTGGAGGTGAACATATCCACAAGGGCCGTGACGAGAATTCGAACCTGCGTCCGGGAGCATCCCAGACACTGCCTTAATCGACTGAGCTACGACAGCGTTAAAAGAGTTGAAACCGAAGTTCTACTGAACTTACTGGATCCCGTAGCCTCTCCGAGGCACAAACAGGACTTTACACAACTCCCCCCTGCACCCAAGCTATGTCAATAGGCCGTTCTCCCTCTTCGCCGTTACATCATTACACACAGAGATCACACTAACGTGATGCATCAAATGAACAAATCCACAAGGGCCGTGACGAGGATTCTGTCTGGGATGTTCCCGGACGCAGGTTCGAATCCTCGTCACGGCCCTTGTGGATTTGTTCATTTGATGCATCACGTTAGTGTGATCTCTGTGTGTAATAGTGTAGCTGGTGGAGGTGTCAGGGTCCATGGGTTGGAAATTATTGGAGAATGAAGGAAGGAAAGGAGGCTGGGGAACAGTAGTGCAATGCAATGCATGAGCATAAGTAATGGAAGAGAAAGAGTTAAGATGGTAGACGTGGCATCAAGCTTTGGGGAAATACGATCTCGATGCTTCAGGGTGAGGACAGCCTGTTAAAACTTATAATGGATACACGACCGAGAAAAGGCAGTCTGGGCCACACCGCAGTTGATGCAGCAAGCTTGGAAAGAAGAACAATCAGTACAAGAATGCCCAGGTTCACCCACACAAGGTGCATCTCCTTGTGTGGGTGCTGCACACCTCGTAGCTGCACCTGGAAGAACCATGGCCAAACTGCCAATACCTATTACACAGCGTGGAGAGGGGAAGCACTCCTGAACAGACCAAGCACCCGTAAGAATGACAGAAGAGAGGGAGAGTCCTGTCAGCAAAAGTGGTCTTAACAATACACAAAGAATGAAGACAACCATGAGGGGACGAGTAAAGGAGTCAGTCCAAAGGATATAAAAAGCCCTGGCCTCGAGGATAAGTTTAACATTATCATGGCAGTCTTGGAGTTCCCGAGCATCGGTTGCAACATGGAGAAGGAAAACAACAGTGCCAATGCTGGCATGCAACAAGGTATTCTTAGTATGCAGCCACAGAAGCGAGATGGGAGTGGGTAGAATCAGTAGGAGTAATTATAGATGAAGACGGGTCTGGGCCTGAAATAGCCGGAGCTTCGGAGCTTATTCTTCCATCACAGTCTAACTTGGGGCCTGCTCGCACCCCACAAGTCTGAGAGGGGAAAAGAGGGCCAGAAGTCCGTATTGAATGAACAAGAAAAATTTATCCATGATGAATTTGATGCCCCTACATCCACCTGAAACTATAATTAGAGGATAGGAATCGTGACAAAACAGGGCCTTCCCAGGGGTGCGTCATGGATATACGCGTCACAATCGGCACCTTAAGAACCGTCAGTCCATCGAGATATGGTTCATATCATATCATATGGTTCATAAAAGGTTTAACAAACGTTTTCCTTCGCTCAAGCACATCAGGTACTCTATTCTACGGATGAGAGAGAGAGTGCCATCTCAATTCACCAGAATCAGAATAGAAGAAGGCAACCAAGGAATGTTCAGGAGTTGAAATGAGTCGGCAGAAAGAAAATAACGAGATAGGAGAAGAGGTGGAGAGAAAAAAACAAGAGGAAGTAAAAAAAGGATCCAGTAATATTAGTAAAGGCAGTTGCAGGGGCACAAAGAGAGACGAGTAAAAAGGAAAGACAAAACGCCATCCATGAAGCATCAAACTCTAAAAGCCGCCCACCAAGCACCCTTAAGCTCTGCTGGGCTGGACAGTAAGGGGGTGGTGAGAGAAGTGCAGCTTTTATTTAATTTTGGATATCATTCACATTTTAGGACACCGTGCATAATGCATGTATTAAAAATCCATTAGAATGCATAGCATTTGGGCATACTGTATAATTCAATTCAATTATTTTATAGGTTTAATGAGATAAACATAATGGTAAACGAGATGTAAGCTAACGTATACGAATTGTTCAGGAAATGTACATTTCATGTTATCTATATCTCCATACAAGCTGAACTGAAAGAGATACTTGTAGCCAATTATGTTCCTGCTGTGGCAGTGAACTATATGTATGTATACTGGTCATCTTTAACTATGAGCCCCCAGCTGTTTAGAGTGCTTGCGGAAATTAAGAGATTTTCAGGTACGTTGTAGTTATGCAAGTTATATAAATTTAAAGTGAAGCAGATCCTGTAAATAAATTACTGTACAGTTAGTACAAGACTTTGCTCTATGTGACTGATACAATCCTGCATGCTCATCACTCAATCCTCATAGTCCTAACCAACTATGTGACAGGACTGTGGATCAGGTCATGCCTATATATAACTACAGTATAACCTATACAAAGTCTACATGACCCTACATCACATTCTATGTAACAACCATGTCAATCAAATCCTGCAGATGTGTTGTAAGCCACTGCCTCTATGTTGCTCCATATATGGCTTTACCTAGGGCCATGTATCCTGACTCCTGTAACAACATATATATATATATATATATATATATATATATATATATATATATATATATATATATATATATATATATATATATATATATGAATGAAAACTCACACCCCAGAAGTGACTCGAACCCATACTCCCAGGAGCAACGCAACTGGTATGTACAAGACGCCTTAAACCACTGACCATCACGACCGGACAAAATGAGGTGATAGCCGAAGCTATTTGAACCACCTCACACCGCCGGCACTCGGATGGTTATCTTGGGCATGGCATTTTACCAAATCACCTCATTCTTTGGGGCACACGTGAGGAACACAAATGCGAACAAGCCTGAATGGTCCCCAGGACTATATGCGAATGAAAACTCACACCCCAGAAGTGACTCGAACCCATACTCCCAGGAGCAACGCAACTGGTATGTACAAGACGCCTTAAACCACTTGACCATCACGACCGGACAAAATGAGATGATAGCCGAAGCTATTTGAACCACCTCACCGCCGGCACTCGGATGGTTATCTTGGGCATAGCATTTTACCAAATCACCTCATTCTTTGGGGCACACGTGAGGAACACAAATGCGAACAAGCCTGAATGGTCCCCAGGACTATATGCGAATGAAAACTCACACCCCAGAAGTGACTCGAACCCATACTCCCAGGAGCAACGCAACTGGTATGTACAAGACGCCTTAAACCACTTGACCATCACGACCGGACAAAATGAGGTGATAGCCGAAGCTATTTGAACCACTCACCGCCGGCACTCGGATGGTTATCTTGGGCATAGCATTTTACCAAATCACCTCATTCTTGGGGCACACGTGAGGAACACAAATGCGAACAAACCACGCCTGAATGGGTCCCCAGGACTATATGGCGAATGGAAAACTCACACCCCAGAAGTGGACTCGAACCCCATAACTCCCAGGAGCAACGCAACTGGTGATGTACAGGGATGCTTAAACCACTTGACCATCACGAACCGGACAAAATGACGGTGATAGCCGAAGCTATTTGAACCACCTACTGCCTGGCACTCGGTATGGTTATCTTGGCATAGCATTTTACAATATCACCTCATTCTTTGGGGCACACGTGAGGAACACAACACACGTGACGTTTTCATCCGCATATAGTCCTGGGGACCATTCAGGCTTGTTCGCATATTGTGTTCCTCACGTGTGCCACCAAAGAATGAGGGTGATTTGGTAAATGCTATGCCCAAGATAACCATCCGAGTGCCAGCGGGTGAGGTGGTTCAAATAGCTTCGGCTATCCACCTCATTTTGTCCGGTCCCCAGGACTATATGCTAACTGAAAACTCACACCACCAGAAGTGACTCGAACCCATACTGCCAGGAGCATGCAACTGGTATATAAAGGGAACGCCTTAATCTGCTTGACTATCACGCCCGGACAAAAGAAGTGATAGCGTAAGCTATATGAACCACTTCCCACGCCGGCACTCGGATGGGTTAATGTCTTGGGCATAGCAGTTTTATCAAATCACCTCATTCTTTGGGGCACACGTGAGGAAACACAAATGGACGACAAGCCGAATGGTCCCCAGGACTATATGCAACTGAAATACTGTCACACCACACCCCCGAAGTGACTCGAACCCGTACTGCAGGAGCATGGCAACTGGTATATAGGAGCCTTAATCCATTGACCATCAGACCGGTACATTCAGGCTTGTTAGTATTTGTGTTTCCTCATGTGTGGCCCCAAGAGAATGAGGTATTGGATAAAATGCTATGCCCAAGATTACCATCCGAGTGCCATCGGGGAAGGGGTTCATATAGCTTCAGCTATCAATTTCTGTATGTCCGGTCGTGAGGTCAAGCGGACTAAGGCGCCCTGATTATACCCAGTTGCCGTTTGTCCATGGCAGTATGGGTTCGAGTCACTTCTGGGGGTGTGAGTTTTCAGTTCATTTAATCCTGGGGACCATTCAGGTTTGTTCACATATATAATATATATATATATATATTATATATATATATATATATATATATATATATATATATATATATATATATATATATATATATATATATCATATATATAGGTCGTACCTAGTAGCCAGGATGCACTTCTTGGCCTACTATGCAAGGCCCGATTTGCCGAATAGGCAAGTTTTCATGATATAATTGTTTTCGACAACCGGATACCCTACCTAACCTAACCTAATCTAACCCTTTTTTCGGCTACCTAACCTAACCTAACCTATAAAGATAGGTTAGGTTAGGTTAGGTAGGGTTGGTTAGGTTCGGTCAGATATCTAAAGTTAATTTTAACTCCAATAAAAAAGTACTGACCTCATACATAATGAAATGGTAGCTTATCATTTCATAAAAAAAAAATAGAGAAAATATATTAATTCAGGAAACTTGGCTATTAGGCAAAACGGGCCCTTGCATATAGGCTGAGAAGTGCGTTCTGGCTACTAGGTACGACATATATATATATATATATATATATATATACTATATATATATATATATATGTCCGTACCTAGTAGCCAGAACTCACTTTTGGCCTACTATGCAAGCCCCGATTTGCCTAATAAGCCAAGTTTTCCTGAATTAATAAATTTTCTCTAATTTTTTTCATATGAAAGATAAAGCTACCCATTTCATTATGTAATGAGGCCAATTTTTTTTCATTGGAGTTAAATTAACGTAGATATATGACTCGAACCTAACCAACCCTACCTAACCTAACCTAACCTAACTTATAGGTAAGTATTAGGTTAGGTAAGCCGAAAAAGTTAGGGTTAGGTTAGGTTAGGCTAAGTCAAGTTGTCGAAAAACAATTATTCATGAAAACTTGGCTTATTAGGCAAATCGGGCCATGTGCAAAGTAGGCTGAGAAGATGAGTTCTGGCTACTAGGTACGACATATATATATATATATATATATATATATATATATATATTATATATATATATATATATATCATATATATATAATAATATATATATATATATATATATATATATATATATATATATATATCCATACCTAGTAGCCAGAACGCACTTCTCAGCCTACTATGGGCAAGGCCCGTATTTGCCTAATAAGCCAAGTTTTCATAAATAATTGTTTTTCGACTACCTAACGTACCTAACCTACCCTAACCTATCTTTTCCGGCTACCTAACCTAACCTAACCTATAAAAATAGGTTAGGTTAGGTTAGGTAGGGTTGGTAGGTTCGGTCATATATCTACTTTAATTTTAACTCCAATAAAAA